>JAOXXN010033853.1:0-12148 GCA_026770055.1 Myrmophylax atrothorax
ACAGTCCTGTGTCTAATCAATGCAGTGACTCATCGAGAACAAAGCCTCAGGGGAAACACATGGGAGGGGTGGCAACAGTGTAGAGGGGGGACTATAAAACTTTTTGAACTAAAACCCATACAAGTGAAAACGCATAATTTTCAAACTCCCACAAGTCTCTCATGTATGCAATTAGTACAGTCTGAGCTGCTTGCCAGCACCGTTCTCCATGTGGATCTGCATCAGAACTTCTTCTTTCCATGTTTCATAGTCCGGTTTGTTCCCTACATACTAATATTCTTGGGTATATTTTTGAATAATTTTGATAATTTATGATTGACTAAAACTTTGGAACTCTGCAGAATCAGGCACTTACAGAAAACCTCTTGAATTGTTCATGTATGCAACTCATACATAGTAGAACTGTACTTCTGCTTCTAAATATGGAAGAAATCCAGCTTAAATGAAAAAATAGTGTTTTAGTTTTAACCATGTCAAACAAGACTCAATAGACCTTAAGAAAAACCCTGAAAAGTGCTTACTTTTCTTGTGGATGTCAGTATAATTTCTTACCTAAATATCCACCACATGAAAATAAATGTATCCCATTGGCTTGAAATGTATTTATACCATTAATCCTTATTATTAACTCTTTTAATTTAAATATATAGCATTAATTTTAAACCTTTTTCTAATAGTCATTAATAGGTGAGATTTACACTGCAACACAAAATGCAATTTAATCTTTAAAACCCCATCTGTGTAGTGTCTTACTGTACGCAAATTAAAATAAAACTAGGGTTATGCTGAGCAACACCAGTTTCCAGCAGTCTAACACTGGTGAGAATTAAGACCAATGAGTTACAATTAGGGGACAATTAAAACTTGTGTAGTTTTGAATATGTTCATAAGACATTTCATGAGCTACTACTGTTAAAAGGTACAAAGCTCTTTTCATCCACTGACTTTCTAGCTGCTTCATTTCACTTGGAAAGTGGACCCTGTGGCAATTTGTTATGCATAAACCTCATCTTGCACTTCCACAGACCTCCTAGATCTACTTGTCTCTAGACTGAACCATACTGACACTTTTCAGAAGGAGTCTGGATTTCTAATCTCTTGTTCATTGTGGTTATTCTTTATGCAACTGCTGTGGCAGCTCATAATATTATAATATGACCTGCAGTTACACTTGCTGTCTATAGATTGGACCTGTTTGATTCCTAGTATTAACTCTGGTGAGTAAACAACAAAGCGTATTAGGATAATTACTGTACATTATATTTATAAATGAGTATTGTGCCTTCAAAGGTAACGTTAGGCAAATTATTTTCAGGTCACCCATCAAATTCTCAGAAAAGAGGCATTATTAGCTAAATGCATTATTTAAATCATGTCAAGGAACAACAAATCCAAATTCTGGTGTACATACTTTGAAATGACAGAATTTAGATCAGCTCTTACAGAAGAACATTCTACATGAAGCTGAAAAGATGATAAATACTGCGCTGCATGTTATTATTCATGGAGGTATTCAGAATGCAGAGGTCAGATATTATTAGAATTCTGGAACTGGATGGCCAAAACAGAATACCGATTTTGCAAATGAATGCCTTTGCGCTGTGTTAAAAAGAATAGCTGTGATGCTATTATCACTTCCTCCCTCATCTGTGGTTAAAAAAAGAAATCTGCTAATAAAGGGAAGAGAGGTGGCTTGTGAAAGCTCTGCACCTGTGATAAATTTGGTAACTAATGAATATCTTCTGGATGCTGCTGGCCAAACTTGACACTGAGAATTTGCAAGAAGCACCAAGTGACCATTTCAAGAAACATCCCAAGCATGTTTCAAATATTTAAATCAAGAGATCCTTTTAAAATCTTTTTGAAGTTCATGACTTAGGTAGTGTCTTTTTGCTTGAATTATACATGAAGAATAATTTGCCCAATTAAAGCTAAAATTTATTTTATAACTTTGGAATAATTTTCTTATTTGAAACATTGGTTTGTATTATGATTAATTTCAGCCTTTCATAATTCCAAGTTGTATGAGTATTAAACATGTCAAAATGACTGCAGTTTTCCAGACACATCTGACTTTTACTTGGTCAAAGAGAGAATGGGAGACTAAGATAGAAAAAAAAAGTTCTTCAAAAGTTTGTATGAGTAATTTAATTTTTAATAATTTTCCATGGAAGATGACTCAGGCATCTTTTTTCATATATTTTTGAAATTGTTATATTGGAAAAATATCGTTAGCCCAGGGTATCTGTGGGATGCCAATATCCAAACACTGTTACACTATTCTGGTATGATTAACAATCTAAGATTATTTTGGACAGCATATTTTGATGATTGGACATTTCTGAGACTTCTTGTCTAACAGAAAGGTGTCATCTTTTCATAATTTGTAAAGGTTGGTTACTCATATGACCAATTAGGTAAGGTGTCAGGAGAATTTGGATGAAAAATATTGCAAGCAGACAAAAGTTTCTGCCTAGGGTAAAAGCCTGTGAGTTAGGAGGCCTTTACTCCCCAAAGACCCTAAAAACACTTACTCCTAATATGTTTGTATCTCCAGCAAATGATTTTTTCCCTAAGCCTTGCTGGGATATTAAGGAGAAAAACATAAGGGAATATTATGATCACAGGTTCTAAATTCACCAGTTCTACAGGATGGTTCCTAATCTCATATGTTAGAAATTGATTACATGGTTTTAATCTGAATTAAAGAATCATACAGGCTGCCTGCTGACCCCTCTCCTTCTTATGTCTCAACCAGAAACAATACATGCCAAGAACATCCCATCCTAAATCTGTGAACATAAATGAGATTGTTAGGAGGGGGATGAAGAATCACAATGAAAACACAGATGATGGCATTCACAAAACTCTTAATAATTTTCAATCTTTTCTAAACTGAAAACTGAAACTGCCTAAATATTGAAAAATAACTGGAATAGTAAGGTAAAAGAGGACTTTTAAAAGCCTTTCTTTTTCCTTCCTGATCAACTTTTGGGGTTCTCTACTACTGTGTGATTTTTTTAATGGTTATGTATTCAAATTTTTATAAAAAATTTTATATGCATTTGTGTATAAAAACCTGGATTTGTTTTTAATTAATGCAAAAAGCATTTCAGATAGCACAGAAGCTCATTGGAAAGGTTCATGTTGCACAGTTGTCAATGTAAAATTTGATCTTGGACAAAGTCAAGGGTAATTTCTTTGTTTTACTAATCTCTCCTACAGGATTAAATGATTTATTCAGTTTTGCTATTGATATGACTGCTGCTTTACAGATATTTATAAAACAGTTCCCTGACCCAAGGACATTAGCTTAGCAGAAAGGAATTTATTGCTTGCTTCCTTCATTCATGTCTACTTCATGGATTTATTGTTTGCAAAGTTAAAGTTCAAATATTTCTTTGATTTTCCTACTTTACTATCTGCATAGCTACTTTAATTTTTCCTAACTCATGTGTAGATAAACATATTATCTTCTATCCATAACAAGATTTCACCTACAAATAAACAGTATATTTATTAACTTTAAAAATCTTAGTTGTGATTACTGTTGTTTGATTTGCTTTAAAACATTCTTAAGCGCAAGACTTCAGTGAATAAAAATTAGGCTAATTCATTAGCCAGGATCAGAGTACCTTTGTAACAACAACATTGTGTTCTGAAAGTTTTGAAGCAAACCTGAACACAGTGACAACTTGGAGAAGAGGGTCCAACATCACTGTCTTCTGACAAAAGGTGATTACTAGATTCACTGGTGCTTACAGTTGTCTTTTAGACATGTATGGCCAGACTTGGTGAATGAAGATTTGGGCAGGGCTCTCCCCACGTGGGTGTGCCCTTCCAGCCTGCGCAGTGGATGTTTTAGGTGAGGCACAGCCTGCGCAGAACTGGCCTCACCGTTTAAGTCCTGAGGTCCATCTGCCACAGCTGAGCGAGCTTGGACAGTGACAGGGAAGTCCTCAGGACTGTCTGCAGCACCTGGTACTAATCGCAGCTGACCCTGCTGAGTATCCGAGATCTGACGGGATGGGATGGCAGGGAGGCATTGACTGCCAGGGGACGGTCCCTACTGAGACCCAAACTCATGACCTTGGGATTTGGAGTCCAGAGTGCTCTCCTTTACACCATGGGACCACCCTACTTTTAGACATACTGGAAGTCTAAAGAGTCATGTTAAGTTCTTATGTTTAAGAGTATAAGACTGCCTTACATTGTGCTAAAGCAAAGATACTTCCAGTTCAAAACGCTGCTCCAGGGGTGGGTGCATACACTCAAGACCAGAAGAATAAAAGGAGGAAGCGATTTTCTTTAGTGTGTCTTTCTAGTGTGCTACCATTGAAGAACTTTTGTTTTTATGAGACGATGGTCACTTTCTAGTCTAGAAAGTTCTGCTGGAGGTGGTGGGATGGGAATGGTCCATGCCCATAAGTCCTTTCAAAAATGTTTGCTTTTGCTTGTGTATGGACAGGCAGAGCTACATTACTTCACCATCTTGCATATACTTTTAAAGGAGATCTGTATCTTTGGGATGATTTCGTAAATGCAAGATTGTTTTAAAGCATAGAAATAATTCTACTACCACCTTTTCTCCACACTCCTTGTGTAAAGAAAAATGTTTTATCTGAAGGAACACAGAGATTAAATGAGAATGACTGAGATGACGCTGGGCTATACTCAGTAGTGTCTCTTTATACATCAATAACACATCAAATACATTGTACATTGTAAGTAAAATCAATCTGTATATTATTTATTTCACTTCTCAAAGCTTTTTTTTTTCTAATTAATATATGAAAAATTGAAAATATCTCTTTAATGGAAAAAACCTATTCACTATTGTCTGGAAAAGCAGCAAAAGATTACTGTATCATCATTATCACATTTAAAATAAAATAATTGTAATGTTGAACTTCAGATGAGCAAACCTACTTCAACAGGGTAAAGAAAAGCTGTGTAGTAATTTTGCATTAATTGAATGTACTGAAGTTTATTTATATGCTAATGAAAATTTTTTTATAAACCTCAAACAATAATACTGTACTTTTACTTACCATAAATCAGAGTCTTTTTTCATAAATGTATTTTCATAATTTATATGGAATATGTTTGGTTTTGACAGGCAATTTCCCTCCTACACAGTCACTTGCACATAGCCAATTATATAACATATCCACTATATCACGTTCTTAATTCAGTGGTATATCTGCTAGCCTGTATGAGAAAAAATATACAGCTCTTTGCCCTGTAAAAAGAAAGTCTGCCTGTTTTCCTGACATTTTCAGCATGTGTCTGGAGGAAGTGCTGAAAATACTTAAACCTGAAGATGAATTTCTCTGAATGTTTGCATTATGTGAATACATTTGCTGTACTTATACCCTTTTGTTTTCATCATAAAAATAACAATACCATATTTCAAAAGGAATTCATTGAGGCTAAAGATAGTAAAAATGCCAATATTAGGTCATAGTACATACCATGCAAATATCTACCTGATTCACTCTGTGTTAAACCTGCTTTGGGCCTGGATGTTGCCTGAAAAATGCAGCCTGGAGTGCTAGGGAAAATTGCAATGCTGCTTCCAACAAAGAAACAAACAAACAAATCAACCAGCCAAACAAGTAAAACCCCAAGAAAGGAACAGAAAACACTCTAGTTGATCCAAACTCATTTAACTTCATTATACAGTTGGAATCTGTAAAATTTTTGTCAATATGGAGCTCTGATTTTTTAAGTTTCATTGTTCATACCAAGAACATTTTAAATATGAATTGTATTGTTCTACTATCTAAAAGTACACTTAAAAATTTCTTTAATCCTTCTAATATGGCAATCCCCTACCATATTCCGACATACCTTCAGGCCAACTTTTACAGATGCACTCTGCACTGGTTCATTCCATGTATAGGCATCACAGAGATGTTGGTTAAACCAACTGGTTTTTATAAAAACTTGAAATAAAGTTGCATTAGTATTGTCTTGCTCCTGTAGAGGCTCTGGTTCAGCTCCAGGTCTTGTTAAACTTAGAGAAATAGATTTCACTTCCCTAATAACTTTGACAATTTACTCTTTTTGTGAATCACTGGGGATATTTTCCTCATAGAATGCCTTTTATCCACCGGAAAACCTTCCTACTTTGCAGTAATAAAGAAAAAAATCTTAATCAGGAGAAACAGTGCAAAAATTGTCAAGGAAAAGTGGAAATTAAAACTAGGATTTGACATATTTAACAAAATACATTCAAAAACTCACAGAAGACTTTTTTGACATAGTGAAAAGCCACTATTATTAAAAGAAACCAAATGAAAACTGCATACAGGTTTGAAAACACATCCTAATCCTACATATTCCTACAGAAATAAAACTATGGAATCAGTCTGCCGGTATCCTGAAGCTAACTTCTGATCAAAACTGGCCCATTTCAATCCAATGTGCAGCAAAATTTATTAAATTCTTATGAGTTTATTTTCACTAAAAAAAAAACAAACTTCAAAATTTATGCACACACACACACACAGAGAATGGTTTTATAGACACAGAAGATGAAAATGGTGCTCTTGATTTCTGTAGAATCAGAAGGTAACATTTGCTTATGTAATCTAGAGCTTAATGAATCATAAACTATTCAGTATTACCTTATACAAAATGTCTCTTGTGATGTGCTGGGACATAGTAAGACACCAGTCTTCTAATTCAGGAAAGCTCATTATCCACAAAAGAAATCTGTTGGAAAGCAGATTTCAGCCTTTTTTGTTTCTTCTTCCTTCTCCTCCTGCCCAACATCATTCTAGGACATTACACTTAAACTCCACTAAGCAGAAACAACTGCAATATTTAGATTAGGAATTTGCTACCTGAGAGGATTTAAATTTAAATTAAAATTCTAATTTAGCCCAAAGAAGTATTTTTTTCATTAGAGGACAGAGGCAACAACTCATGGATTATCAAAGATGAGGATCTCAATTTTTTCTGTTCATATGTGCAGTTAGCTAGAGGAAGATATGAGTAGACTGGTGGAATAATATTTCATACAGAGAGAATTCAAAAGAGAGCAAGTGTCTGTGAGGAAGGATTCTCTGATATAGATGTATCTGAATAAAGAGCAACTTTGTTGAATCGATTAAAGGTGGCAATGGTATGCCAGTTGGTGGAATTTCCTCATTCTGGAACATCTGGTATCAAAATATGCTGTCCAGACTGGGAGCTAGGGAACTTTTCCGTAGAATGGGGGCTATTTGGGTCAGGTTCTTTTATTTACTACATTCAGCCATCTAGATCAAAAAAAGTCTTTCTCTCTTTGCTCAGTCTTTCCAAGGGTAAAAGATTAGTTTTTGTTTCAAAAGTAACCATTTTCTGATAATTCTGTTATAGTGACATCCTTCATAAAGCAATGATAAAAACATTCAGATTTAATTTCAATTCAGATAAAAACCAAATTCTGAATACTGAAAAATTAATATGCAACAAAATTATTTTTTCCATTTTTAGTCTTATTGTGACAAAGGATGGTAGCTACTTTACAGTTAATTTTTGTAGCAACTGCATGTGCTGTTATTTATGTTCAACTCCAGTTTATTTATTGATTTATCTGTGATGCTTTCCTTCAGTGTAAAAAAATACATACAAAATATGTATTTGAAAGATAAACAGCAACAGTGGCATAGTGTAAACATAAACAAACAACTTTTTTCCACAAACATTTTCATTAACAATAGCATATAGAATATACAGTAGCATGATCAATAGCTCTTAGAATGACGAAAGTAATTCTGAATGAAAATCAAAATATTAGCTCTGAAGCAGAGAAGTACATAAGAATTTGTGGTGCTGCTCAGGTTATTGCTTCAGCACATTTAAGATTAAGTATTTCCTCTATCAATATATTCAGTTTATATTGAAGAAAACAGTTCTTATTTTTTGAAATAATATTCATAATAATATTCCTGGAATAATAATATTTTTGTATTTTATCTTTCATAATGTAAAAGGTTTCAGGCCCCCAGATATGAAGTTTTAATTGCATTTTTCATTATTTGCTGCTCTGTAAAAAATACAGACTACCTTAGGAAATGTAGTGCTGCACACAAAAGCAAGTGCCAGTGCCTTACAGTTTGAATTATTGTGTCTTGTTTTGCAGCATATGCTACCTATAAATAGACACTGTCATCTGTATTATTTCTTTTTTCTTCTGTCTGACATTTATTTTATTCTCAGGAACTGTCATCATAAGAATTTTGTATTCATCAACCTTGAAACCAGTGAAGAATGATGTCTTGCCTCACAAGTTTTAGGATGAGACATAAGTCTTCTGACTAAATGTGTTTGTCAGTGAATGCATTCAAGACCTTTTAGATAAAAAAGAAGTCTGATATGCTGTTTCATTGTGTATTTTACAGATTTTATGTATTACATTGCTTATAGACCTGGACCATGACTTTGATTTAGTACTCCATTTTGCATAATGTAATAAAAATATATGTACAAACTGAGAACAAAAAAATATTAGCAATTTTACCTCACAAAGATTTACAGATAATTGCACATGTTGGTTAAAGCATAGATAAGTGTCAAACTCTGGTGCAATGGAAGTCATAAAAGTAATGTCACAGAAAGTAAAAAAATAGGCAACACAAAATACAAAAAAACCCCCCAAACACAAAAACAAAAACCTGAACAACCCAGGTTGTGTAAAACTTAATATCTGTTGCAGGTTACTGTTGGACAAAGAGAAAAACATTTCATTGATGATACATTAAATGCAGCAGTTATTAATTAAGACAGCCTTGAATGAAATTGTTTTTCTATTTCTCCTCAAGGCAGCTGAGAAAATGAAATTACAAATTTGTGTACCTCTATTTGCCCATCAGACTGGCTGACTGTGCCAACGAGTTTCTACGTCCAATGCCTAGAAGTTGCGTTGTGCTAGAACTTCAGTGCTACAAGACACTGCTGATCACTGCTGTCAGAATTGCTACAGTGATATTGCACAGGACTTGGTACATCAACATTTCTTATGTGTGGAAGCATTGTTTTTTAACTAAAGTTTTTGAGATACATGAAATAAATATCACAGTATATAGGAACAGTTTAGGACATCGGGCTACAGACTTGTCCTTTTCTCGTTTTTGTTTTGCTTTCTTACTAGTTTTTCCTTCTAACATGCAGAAAAAGACTTGATAATTACATTTCAAAAATATAGAAAGGAAAGCCTGGGGTCAATTTAAATGCATAGAGTGTATACAGCTATATTTGTTCCCATATATGAGAAATTAGGAGACAATGACATGGAAAATAAATTCTGGAGCAGGTAGAATGGGTACTTGTCATGGGGCACAAATATATGCATCATGTGAGAATTCAGAAGGTCTTCATTTTATGCTTTATTCTTTAAACAAAGCGTGAGTTTGATACTGCCATTCATACTATTTTGTGTACTGATTCCACTTCTTGCTCTGCTGAGACGAATGCTATGTAAGATTGTATTTTTGCAGCTTTCTTCTTGTATTAAAGTTATGAATTCTGAAACTTCCTAAAGGAAAGTTGGATTTTTGTGTGTAATTTCCTTTAGGAGTACAAGACCATGACCTGGAGATGCTTCATTGAAATGCAGAACCCCAGAGTACGTCTTTCACCTCTGGACCCTTTTTTTCTCATACGTACACACATGAAAAAATTCTATGCCCTTTTAAGGGGATCCCTATCATTTTTCCAACACAAATTGGAAAATTCTTATCTCCTGTCCTATCTCACAAAGATGTTATTTGATTTCGAGTTTGTGTTCAGAACTCTTTTGAAGGTAAATGCCGTGTGTCCCTGATTTTTAATCATGTACCTAATGTAGAGCAAGAAAGACTGTTTCAGGAAATCTGTGCTAGCTGTTCTAGAGAGTTATTTCTGACTAACCTGTATCAGTGATTCCTTACTACCCACAGAAAAGTTAATTGTGATTTGAGTAAAACTGCTTGTATTCCAGGATATTTGTGTCATCCAAGCATGAGTGGTGTTTCCTTTAACTTGTTCTTGTAGCTCTGAATACATATCCTGTCTAATTTCATTGTATGTAAAATTCCCTCAATATGTTCAACAATCTATAATCAATAATCTGTTATTTAAACAGCTGTGTGAAATTTAAAAGTGTGAGAGTAGAGATCAGAACTACATTCTTTGCAAATGTGTAGTGGAGCTAGACATTAGGTACAGACATGGCCTGGGCAAAAGAACCAACAGAAACTTCTATTTATAGCTGCCTGATCTAATAAAGTTTTCAAATTTTTATTTTTTTTTTCTTAAGATAAGTGTGCAAATTAGAAGGTAATGCTGTTAGGAAAGAAATTCTTTCCAAATCCAGAGGTAATTTGTGACATTGCTTTTTAGCTTTTAACAACAGATTATATAGTCAAAATTGCTAATTCAAGCTTGCTTTCCTGATTGATTTGGTAGGCTATAACTGTTTTATTAATCCTGATACTGACTAAACTTAATTCAGAATATTTGCGTTGGCTGAAGTTGCAGTAAAACCTTGTTATGTAGCTTTATTACTCTGAATGTGGTGCCATTCTGAGCAAGCTGATGGTAGCAGCTCAGTAACTTGTTTTTTTGCAACAGCATTTCTCAGTAGTGCTAATGATTGAAGGTCCTGCATAATATATTGAAATTTTGGAAGGGAAAACTGCTGAGCAGCAGACTCTCTGCCAGGCTCCTTCAGGTTTTTAGGCTGTGCAAATGTCACAAACTTTTATTTAAATAGTATATGCTGGGACTTTGAATTTTCTGTATTTTCTTTGTATTTGCAGTCATCCACAAGGAAGTATGAGACCTGTCTTGGATTTTATGACTATTATCTCTAGTACTGATAGTACTGATAGTACTGATTTTGGCTCATTTTGGGTATGTTTTATTACATTGTTATTTTTATGCATATATGATTTTTAACCCTATCTGTTTTACATTTGAATGTCTGTGATCATGTTCCAGAATAAATTCTTGAGGCTATATCTGTAACCTATATCTGCTATAACAGAATCACAGAATCAGCTAGGTTGGAAAAGGCCTCTGATATTATTGATTCCAACCTAAGACCTAATAGCACCTTGTCAACCAGACCATGTCACTAAATGCCCTGTCCTGGCCTTTGTGTGGTAAATAAGAAGAGCATCAGTGGATTTCTAGAAACAGAATAAATGTTTTTTTCAGCAGTATTTAACAGATATATTGATTATGTCTTCTATGCCCAGAAAGAGTTGAAAGGATTACTGTTATAATCAAAAGGCTTTACTCTTTTTTATTATTCACATTTCTCCACGTTCTAGGAAAAAAAGTTTTCAGCAGTTAGATGCTCTTACATTTTGCAGTACTTTAAACTTTTAAAGGTTTCCCAGAGTAAGTCCACAGGAAAAAAAAAATCACTACCCAAGAAAAATGTTCAGAAAAGCTTCAGTTTGCCACACATGATTCTAGAGAATATTTATTGTTTCCTAAACTCAGGTGTTTGCTGTGAAGTTTGTCTGCACGTTTTCTGAATTAGTCTAGTCAATGTGTAATTACTTAGTTTTTTTCAGTTTGCCATAATTCTTCCCAACAATTTCTATAGTCTCCAGCGTCTTGCCTTTGTCTCTATGCTAATATGCTAAAACTTTAAACTTCTATCTCATGTTTTCCAATAGAAATTGAATTTTTCTCTCTCTCTGACTCTGAGTCTTGTGAAAAAAACATTTTTTTTAAATTTAAATTCTACATATTAATGGATAATTAAAATAATAGACTAAAATAAGTGGGAATGAGATATAATGTAAAATTTTATCTATTATGATGCTTTATAATCTTCAGTGGAAAAATTATTACAGATTAATAATACTAATTACAGATTATTTGGAAAAAATAAATACAAAATTTTATATTTTGAAAAAATCCTATTTTACTCTCTTTTTTAGGGTAACCTACAAAGATTTAACTGACAAAAATACTTATAACCTCTTTAAAGACCATCTTACATATTGTTTAGTTGTCAAAGAGCGCTCTAGGCAATAATAGCCACCCATTAATTTTTCAGTTTGCTCAGGGGTTGTGTTATGATCCAGTTATTAAAATTATTGGAATTGCCTTTGTCCGAATTAAGATGCAAATGAGACCATATGCCAAAGTCAATAGTATG
>JAOXXN010033854.1:0-12144 GCA_026770055.1 Myrmophylax atrothorax
AACATTCCATTCTTTGGTAACACCCATCACTTATCAGCATCCCTCCGGGGGGGCTGAGGCGTTTACCTCAACTCATCAAGGGCCATCACCCCACAATCCTTTTCCTGTCAAGTTCTAGGGAACAAAAGCTGATAGAGTGAAGGCTTCATCCTTGAAGACAGACTTTGCATAAACTAAAGTTACTTGAGTCTCTCCTATTGGTTTGACAGCCTTGGGAGGAGAACTGAGGAGGGGGAGAACAAGGAAGAGAGAGAGAGAGTGAGCAGAAGGGTCTGCAACCTCCTTCTGGGGGGTGGTGGCCTCATCTTCCCATGCAGTTGTCACCAGCAGGCTCAATAAAAGGTGAGAGGACTCATGCTCTTGGCGTTGGTGGTTCTTTCCCCAAAAAGACAGCAGGGACACCTGCTGTCTGACGATGCTTAGAAGATGTAGCCTCTGGCTTCAGGGAAGTGTTCTGAGTTGGTAGGACAATGTTATGTGAGTAACTCTTTGGTGACTGGGGTGCTTGCACGTTTGGCCTCATTGCTTTAGTCTCTCTCCTTCTCTCTCCCTTCTCTTTGGGTTCCCGTTATTTGGACACTCCTGTTAATAAAGATACTGTTTTCTGAACTCTCTAAGGTGCTCAGCCTCACTTTTCCTGCAACTGTAGAACCCACCCTGTTACAGGTGGGAACATGGTGACACTTTGTAGCTCAAAGACCCTGCTGTATCTGCCCACCAAGGAAGACAGATGCCAATGACAGCTACCCAATTAAGCACTTAAAACTAGAGTCACTCAAGCTCCACCTAAGCCTAAATAAAAAACACAAAAGTAATCTGGAAATAGAGAAATATTGGAGGAAGATTGCACTTCAACTTTGGGAATAGCTGGTGGGCTGAAACTGTCTTGCCCCCCACAGGGACATCTATCGGGTAAGGAACTTATTCCTTCTGCACTGACACAGCTGTTTCCAGGACTAGAACTTGTGCTTCACTATGTAATATATTGGTAGATTGTTTTGTATTAGAGTTTGTACTTGTGCTTGCTTTATAGTAGTAATAGATTGCTTTTAATACTGCCTTTTTTGCACTTAGATACTACCACCAATGACCAACAAACCTTACAAAGCTGTCACAATTTGTATTAATAAAAAGAGTTGTTCTGTAAACTGTTAGGGTGCATCCTTTATAAGGTGCTGACAGTTTGTCAGTGGCAGAATAACATGTTGGAAGGCCTTCTAGGGGGATCTCCCTTATACTGTTAGCTCAGCCTCACGAAAAGGGCAACCAAATTAACCCCAGTCCTGTGAATCCATTCACTGAAACGTTCCCTGACAGGATACCTGAAGGACTGGATCAGACATAAATGGTTCAATTTTCCCTGGTGCACTCACAAATAAATCACTGAGGGTCAAGAAAATCTCCCCTCTTTAAGGGTCAGCATTCTCTTCCCTTTCACATGACAAGCAGACCATCCAATATTGCTGGGAGGCAGAAAAAAACACCCACACTTGACCTTATTTCAATACCAGCCCTTCTTCAGGGGCCTCACAGAGACCCAGTCTGGGGTGTTTGCTTCCTGACTATGCATCACGGAGCAGTAGGGGTGGAAATGAAAGATCCATGCCCAAAGAGGCTGTGAACACAGCACAGAGGTTTACTGAAGTACCCTTTACTCTTTATCAGCCTCTGGAACAGCAGCTTCAGTAAAAGCTGTGCTGATTCCTCAAGGACTCTGGGGTCATTCAAGCCCCATAACTGCATCCCTTCCATTAGCTGGTACTACGTATGCTTGCATTTTCTGCTACAAAGAAATACTGTTAAATAGGACAATATGAATCTAATTAATAAAAATAGGCTAGAAAGCTTAAAATGAAATCAAACGCACTAAAGTTATTCCCTTTTGATGTTTCTGCTCAGAGGCATTAATCTGCTTGCTTTTAATACAGGTACACTGTTGCATGCAAAGGCATGTGATTTGATGACATTTTAAAAGAAATATTTGAAAGGCGAAACAAAGATGATCTTTCTATGTCTTAGATATGAGCAGATGAAGAAATGTAAATAAGCAATGATAAGACTTGCAAACAAGATCACACAGTGCTGACTCAAACCAGTAGCTGAGCAATAGGTTTGGCTTATTTCTGTAAAATTAAAAAACAGCTGTCCCTTTCCAACAGCATTTGAGATTTATTGTTTTATGTAAATTTATAACTCAAATGTTCTGAAAAGCATAAGAGCACATGGAAGTTTTGTATTGCCTTCCCTGCCTGGTGAAGAGATAGTCTTGTCTCAGTGGGTGAACACATGGCCATAAAGCAAACCCACAGAAGTCACTTAGAGCAGCCTCCAGATCTACATGCTCTCCTATGGATAATTCTCTATGCAAACTTCAAACTTGCAGTTGTATCTGCTGTACATCACCTACTTAACCTCAGGTAAGAAGTCATTTTACAGAATTGTAAAATTTCAACAGAAGCTTTGAGTCCAGGGAAATGCATCACAATCTACGACAAAAGAATGCTTCTATTATAAAAATTGTTATTGCACCTTCTGGCATCCAAGCAGCAACACACACTTATTTCTTTAAGTGTCCATTCTGTTCACATTAGCTTTACTTTCAGTTCTCATGTGCAGTACAATACCATCATACCAAGATTTTATCTGAAGTGCTTGAAAAGTGATTCTGCTCAATGCCATACAAATACTGTCAGTTACAATTACACTTCCATTCACCCCTCCAATTTTTATTCAAAGTATCTTTTTATTCATTCAACCATGAGTTACTCTTCTTTACTTAAATATGCACAAGTGTGTTAAAGTATCTGAATAAAAAGAGTTTTAAATTAATTTAGCCTACTTTACACTCCACACTGACGCAATATTAAAAATTCAGTACTTAATTTTCAGAGGATGGAAATACTGTTTCAAAAAAAGCTGAAACAGATAATGGTACAAAATGATAAGATTAAAATTAAGCTATAATTCAGTAAATATTTATGAGCCTTGCTGCTAATCAGTTATGTACACCAGCACTTTAGATCAACACTGCTTAAAGGAGGTTTGTCCTTGCTAATTGACAACAGGCCTTCACATGAAGAACGAGCACAGTCTCAAAAAAGTAAATCACATGCTTCTGATTTTTTTGCTCATTGCAATGCTGATCAACAAAACCCAAGCTCAATGCTTGAGTAAATTTTTACCCTCAGTAGTTTCTTTTAGAAGCAGAGTTCAAAGGAATCATAGAATATGCTGAGTTGGAAGGGACCCACAAGGATCATCCAGTCCAACTCCTGGCCCTGCACAGGACCATCCCCAAGAGTCACACTCTATGCCCCAGAGTATCATCTAAATACTCCCTGAGCTCTGGCAGCCTTGGGGCTGTGCCCACTGCCCTGGGGAGCCGGTTCAGTGCCCACCACCCTCTGGGGGAAGAACCTTTTGCTGAGATCCAACTTAACCCTGCCCCAGCACAACTCCGGGCCATTCCCTGGGTGCTGTCCCTGGTCCCCACAGAGCAGAGCTCAGTGCCTGCCCCTCCTCTGCCCCTCCCGAGGAAATTTTACCTGCAGAAAGGTCTCGCCTCAGTCCCCTCTTGTACAGCTGAACACACCAAGTGCCCTCAGTGTCCTCACACATTTCCCCTCAAGGCCCTTCCCCACCTTCATTGCCCTCCTTTGGACATTTTCCAGTGTCTTCATATCTTCTTTATATTATGGTGCCCAAACCTGCTCCACCATTGCAGGTGAGGCTGCCCCAGTGCAGAGCAGAGCAGGACAATCCCCCTCCCTCTTCTGGCCATGCTGGGCCTGATGCCCCCCCAGGACAGGGATGTCCCCCCTGGTTCCAGGGCACTGCTGGCTCCTGGCCAACTGGCCACTGACCAGGACCCCCAGGGCCCTTTCTTGGCACTGCTTTTCAGCCTCTCATTCCCAGTCTGTACATACCTCCTGTGTTGCTCCATCCCAGGAGCAGAATCCAGCACTTCCCCATGTTGAACTTTCCATGGCTAGTGATTCCCAGCCCTCTGCTCTGTCCAGGTCTCTCTGCAGGACCTCCCTGCCTTCAAGGGACTCAACAGCTCCCCTCAGTTTTGAGTCATCTGCAAACTTGCTCTGTGTCCCTTCCAGTCCTGCATCCAAGTCACTGATGAAGATGTTGAAGAGCACAGGGCCAGAGATGGAGCCCTGTGGAACCCCACCAGTGACAGTGACAGTTTGGTGTCACGCCAGTCACTGTCACACTCTGTTCTCAGCCCATGAGCCTATTGCTCACCCACCACATGATGTGTTTATCCAGCTCTAGGCTGGACATTTTGTTCAGAAGGATCCTGTGAGAGACATTTAATCCATTTATTTTATGTTTAGATTCCTATTTCCCTGCACCAATATGAAACACCATTTGTAAACATTAAAAATTCATAGATAAAAAGTAATTGCTATAAAAATTGTATTAAGCATTGAAAGCATTAATTTAAGATGTTAGTCATCTAGCAAGAGAACAGTAGATGGCACATCATTTTCTCTTTTCCAATTCTTAAAATGGGCAAAGAATCCAAAACACGAGGAGGAAAGCCAATCAATTTGTTGAAATTATAATGAAGAACATTGAGAAAATTTCCTTACTTCTGAAGTCTGGTCATTTTTAAGCCAATCCCATACAAGGTCAAACACTCTGATCTGCTCTGTATAACCACAGGTTCACCCTTCCTGCTGTGCCTTATACCAGGCTCCCCAGAGCTGGGGGTGTCCTGGGCAGCAGAGCTGGGCATCCCTCCACATAATAGCAAGGCAATGGCAAGGAATGGCAGGGCAATGGCAAGGCAATGGCAAGGCAATGGCAGGCTCTGCTGCAGGGCCCCATGGAGAAATAGGCTCAGATAAGAGACTCTGCATTCTTTTTTCTTTTTTTTCTCCTTTATAACAGCATTTTATTAACTTATTTTTTGTGGCTTTGCATCAGCCTCAGTGTGTGCATTTCTCATTGAATATGGCAGAGCGGCTGAAACAGGTGAGGGTGGGGAGACACTTTGCTGTTCAAACTTCTCCCCAGCTTTTCATCGAATGGCATACCAACCTGTAAGGAACTTTCTGACCAGCAGCTTCTGTTCATACACTCCTGGTGCCTGTTAGTTTGTCCTTCATCTCCTAAAAACATAAACATGTGCACACTTAGGTTTCCAGAGCAATAATATGTGCTGAAAGGTCTCTTTGATCCAAACACAAAACAAGGTGGAAGCTAAGATAAAAAGGCTTTTCTTTTCTATGAAGATGAAGCCTGCTACCAGAAAGCTTGGGTTTGGATCAGGGCCACTTGACAGGGTATGAACAAGAGGTATGTTTTTGTTAGACTTTTAAATTATGCATACTGCACATATTCTGCAATTAGGAAAAAAAAAAAGGAGAGTACTTCTGAAATCTAACTGGAACACTTGCACAACAGAGGGTAAGTTCACCTGGATAACTTTGAGAGGTAAATGCCATGTGTCAATGTAGAAAAAGGTTAATGTAAAGGTATCTGATTATCTGAGACATTAATGCAGCACTGGAGACAATTCATTTTGAAGCTCTGTGCTAGACTTTCAGTTTCTAAGCAGGGGAACGCAGGGGAACTCTTTGTATCCTACCATCTAAACACAATGTGATGTACAGAAAAGTAGCAATAAAGTACAAAAAAACCCAAAACAAATCAACCAAACACATAAATATCTTGCCTCTTCCAAAGCATGGACAGAGAAGGACTTCTAGTTTTATCACCTGCCAGGACAGTCTCACCTGAAAAACACTATTTGGTGTTGTTGCACTTTTGACTACATTGTCAAGGCTGTCATGACAGCTACATCAATTCCCATAAAAAAGTACAACAATCACGGATTTCATAAGGTGGAAAACCAGAGATTGCAGCTGGAGCATACTTGCTCTTAAATGCTGTGCTGTGCTTTTAAACACGAACAGCACAACAGCATTGAAACTGTACAGACACCCCACAAAGACAAGAATTTTTAGTTAAGGGGTATATATAAACTATATCAAGAATTTTCTTATCTAGATGATTTTACAGAAGAGGTCCAATATTCAATTTTTTTTTCCTTTATGGCAGAAAAAGGCATGCATAGAAATTAAAACTTGATTATTACAGGAAAAGTTTTCCATAAGAAAACAACAGCAACTTATAGCATCTTCAACAAAAAAAGAATGGTATGAAAATTGTTCGAGACAATAGCAGAGTAGTTCTTTCATTTTTTTTTAATTTTGAAGGTAGATGTGTACTAATTTTATAGTTTCACTATTTCATAACTTTCATTTTTAAAAATAGTATGGTGGGAGGGAGGGGTTAAAAGCAGAAGAATGATGAGAATGGTAAATCTGTTCAAGTGATCTTTCAGCTGGGAATGCTAAGGCTTGGAGAATATCAGTAAGGGAAAACTTCATACATTATGCCTACTGCTGTTAACCCTCTGTCTGTTTTGAAAAGTAGAATTCCTGTGTAGAGAAAAAGCACTCTCATAAACATGCTTGAGCCCCTTGATGAGAGATCAAAAGCTCAGAGGCCATAGAAAACCACAGAGGAAATGACAGCATGGTGACAAACTGCATGTGCACGAGGCCCTTTGCTGAGTTGGTCCAGGCAGTGAGACCCCTGCCCTGCTGGGACTGGGCTAAAGCTGGTGGTGCCTGCAGCCCTGTTGGTGTGTCTCTGCTTCCTGGTGTTGATCTGGGAGCCTTCAGTTAGCGAGGTAATTAAATGAATCTACTCTTTAAATTCAGCTTGATTTTGTGGTTGCCCTGGTCACCTGCGTTGTGCCAATTCACGCACAGTGCATACATTAGCATTGCTTAAGATAGTAAGTACACAGCATTTGAAACTTATCCTCTTTGAAGTACTTGAATAAGACCATAAATCTATATCAAACATACACAGAATACTAATATGTGCAAAAAAGTAATGCATCCTTTGTGAAGGACTGTCCTTGCTTGGAAGAGTCTTGGGAAACTCTCAAGCAAGTCTGTAATCCTCTTGATATTATCTCTGCTTCTTCCATGTGGCAAAGAGACACTCAACCTTCACCGATTCCATTCATGGAGAAACTAAAAACCCAACACTGCCATGGTAGACATGATTTTATTTCCTGTACCTTAAAGCCCTACAACTCCCCAGAGCTAAACCATTTAGAGCCAGCTCCTCACTGAAGTAGTCACACTGTTCTGATTGTAAACCAGAGAAAACTATGGCTAGGAGAGATTTTTTTGCAGATGCTCCACTACACAGCATGCCACATCGTGAGCCAGCAGCAACACCTCCTAGCCTGTAGGCAGCATGTTGCTATTTTGTGTTCTCCAAAACTTTAATGGCCAACCAAATTTTAAAAATGAAATACGGGTAAAGCAAAATCTAGTGCTGCTCACAGCATCCTGCTTGTTGTATAAAGCAGAAAGCCAACAATCACATTACAATCATTGAGCAATGCTGGTAGCTTAAAAGAACCATGCCTTCAAAGATTATAGGAATAACTTTGCTTACATGAAATAGGATCAGTCTTGTTCAGCTCTGCAAGAGCATGGGCCAGAACATGCACAAATACACTGGTCACCCCTCTCCTCCTCCGTGTAACTGAACCCCTTCCTTTCCTGCTTGAACTGTCTTATCCCTACTTCTATTTGATAATTATGCTTCCTTTCTAACAACTCATCTGCTGAATTGTTTTTCCATTTGTTTCAAAATTACAGCAGAAGAAAACTAGGCATGTTTTTAGAGACATACTTAGAAATGCTGACATATTCTTCACTGCAAAAAGAACTTCTTTTGATCTTCAATAAACTATTCTTAGAAATAACATGCCAATGTAATCACTCTAATTTTAGAAATACTGGCTAGCTGGGTATTTTCTTCAGAAATCTTTCTCAAGTAATGCAGATGGTTGAAATAACAGCAATTAAGAATGTGTGAACTAAGTTGCACAGAGTTCAACCTTAAAAATAAGAAATGCTAAAATACTACTTTAAACAATTTGAAGGAAGCATTACATGCAAATTTCAGAGGCTACCCTGGTTTCAAATTCCCAAAGCTAAAGATTTTTCAAGTTCAAGAGGGCAGTGAGCCATGATTTAATTACGGGAAGTCACACAGGTTTCTCCCCTTTGTGATGAGGTTTGAAATACCTCCCTTGTCGGAAAGCCTACATGAAGGTCCCCAAGATTTGAGAGGGCAACAGTTTCTGCATCTCATTTGTCCTGAAATGACCTAGTGTTTCCACAGTATAATTTGTTTCTTAGTTATACCTGTGCTGAAGCAAAATCATCACATGAAAGTCCAAACTGTGGTGAATTAAGACATAACAACTTTTAGTAAGCGTTGCATGAAGCTGCCTGCTTGGCCTCAAAATAGTATCACAAAAAAAAACATCTCCTGAGGGAAACATGAGCAGCGTAAAATGGAAAATGAGGACAAACCAGAACAAACTAATGTGAAATCTACGAAGTGTGGCAGATGTTTGCACATGTAAACCTGATTTTGTGTCATTGGCATACATTAGCACTGTGCTCCCTGGGAAGGATGTTAAAGGAAAACACAATCACCAATGGGGCAAAGTAATTTTGCTGGTGTAAGAAAAGGAAGAAAAAGATCCAGGAGATGAAGAAAGAAAATGCAAAGAAAACAATGCAAATAGAAATGATGCCAAGATGTTTCAACACCTATCTTATACAAATATGGCTGCAGTAACAGAAAAGTGTTCTGATTTATCAGGCAACACTCATAAGCAAGCTTTTTGACCTTAACTAGAAGGCACATTAATCTTCTTGGAATGACAGCAATAACAAAAAGAAATGCACATTTTTTAAAATGCTGAATTTAATTATTACACATTAATGGCCATTAAAAATATAACTAAGGTAAAATACAGATTAGGGGGGGAAACCTTGCAAATTCCATTTTGCACCTGATCAAAAAGTCCTTATAAATAGACTTAAATTTCAGAATCTCTCTTTTCCTTAATATCTGAAGTGAGCAATGGCAGAGAGAATTAAAAAAAAAAATTGCATAGATGCTTCTCTACTACATTTCAGAGAAAGGTGTTTTAGAAGAGTTTAGAAGTGCTTTGCACTGAGGATAGTAACTTGTGCACAACAAATGAGTCAAAGACATGATCATCAAAGAAATTCTTCCAGTTTTGTGGAACTGTTTTACAGAACCTGCTCCATTCTAATGGTTTTTAACCACCATAATTTCTACCTTGGGGACCAGAAGAGTAGCCTTTGCTCACCTGAGTGGCCTGAACAGCCCTTTCTGTGCTGGTGCTCATCGTCAGTAATGCAGGAGGAATAACTCCTTGAGGAGCACCAACATTCCATCTTTCTGAACTGGGCAGTGGCCATCAAGGCAGGTGATGAGTTTTAGTTGCAAAGGCACACAGGACCCCTCTGCTGCCTGACAAGCTCAAGGCTGCCTCAGCTTCTTCCCCTTTTTTGCTGCAGGTACCACACTATGCCCAGACAGACTTGCATGTAGCTGCTGTGGCCCCGGAGTGGGGCCCTGCAGAGGCACCTCCCCTGACACCTCACTGTCTGGGACAGTGTTCCTGACTCAAAAAGGCTACAAACCAGTTTTCTACCTTGCCAGGGGATCATGCAGTACAGCTCATTAAACATTCTTCAAGCATTCCAAGAGCGTGGGAAAGGATCTAATATTTTTTTAAAATGTTTCTGGGGAGTTTTTGCCTGCCATCACAACCTCACAGCACAAAACTAACAGCCAGCAACTGATCCTGTACAGTGCAAATCACACAAAGATATATTTAGAACTACACCATACCTTACATAGCTACAGCCAAGCTTGTTCATCATCTTTTATGGTATTTTCTGCAATACATTCTCAAAGTTTGAAACATAATTGAAAAAAGAATTAAACCAATGTGGACTCTCTGATCCTCTCTACTTCTTGCTGCCTCAGCAAGAGCCTGGAATCCTTCACTATTTGTAAATCAACTCTTTAATCAAAGGACCAGCACTGCTAATCCCAGACATCAAGGCAATCATTATAATATAAGTTATAGGATCCTATAAATAGTCAAGTGACCATGATATTAATTTACAACCCCTGGGGCATTTAGCTGTGGGGTTTTTACAGGTCATCACTGGTCCAGATAATAATGAGGAAGGATTATTTCTAGTTATTCTTTTTCATAGTTGAATCTATTCTTGAGGGACAGAACATGTCTGCATGAGGTACATATGCTCATCCAAAGTCTTGGCTGGGCTCACAGAAAGATATCCTACTTCCAAAAATAAAAAAGGCCTCTGTGCCACTCTAGATACAAAATATCAGATACAAGCAGATACCTTAATCTTCTGTACTGGCTGCCAATCCATGAGTATTTTCCTCATCCTATCTTAGCACTTACGATTTCTGTTCTTAGCCAATGACAAAAATATACGAGATAAAAATACTCAGTTTTCTCGGTATTTTTATTCCTTGCTCCATCAGCATGGAAGTCTTCAGTTTGGCTCAGTAAAAATTATTCTGCAAGTCAAGAACATGCTTGCAAAATGGGACGAATTCAAAACTGAGGTTGAAATTTTCTCAGGGAAAAGTTGTCAGTAAAGCAGGCAGGGGGAGGAAGACTTGTATTTGTTATTTATTGTAATTGGCAGTTAGGAGGGAAAGTAATAACTATTAAAACAAACAAACAAACAAACAAAAACAACAACAAAAAATCCTTCAGAGTACTCCTAAAATTCAAGTCTCTGTCCTACATATGTTTTTAAAATGTTTCCCCCTTATGCACCTTTACTATTACAAAAACAAACAAACAAAACCCCCAACAACAAAAAAAAACCCAACTTTCAAACAAACAGTCTAAGTCTAAACATTAGTTTGGATTTGCTATTACCAGCCATCTGATCTGTACAACAGGCCAGTTCCACTTAACCTTGGGCAAAGATGTGATCTCTGGTTGGCCTGCCAGTTATCCTCTAAATTGGGGTCCCTTTTTCATTTGATGGTACCTGTCCTTGTCTAGGTTGATCCTGATGTTCCCAAGACTGTCTAATAGAAGGACTTTCCACCCAAGCCACAGGGCAGGCAGTTTACCTTGCAACTGAAATGATTAAAGAGAGAAGCCAAACTTTAAAGGTTACACGTATCAAGCCAGGTCCTGAATCTACACTGTTGGTCATGTTCTTCACTCTAAAGAAATAAGAGAAACTGAGCAGGTCCCATAAAATTTAGATCAACAGCACAGCAGAGAAGGATCAGGAATGTATATTAAGCCCCTGAGGCAGATGGAGTGTTGGACTGCAAAGACATTTTAAAGTATTTCAGCTTCTTACCTATCTCTTTGCAGTATACAGGTAATAAAAAAAAAAAGCCAAAAATAAAACAACTCAAAAGAACCATTTCCAAAAGCTTTTCAGAGGCTTGGAGATAAGCAAAACTCAGCATGGGGTGTGATCTGAACAAGTACTTATGGAGCCATCAGCTTTCAACAATGTCTTATGACAGGTTTTGGTTCCTGTTGCTAATCTCCTTACACAGGTATCTTCCCCACAGAGTCAGGATTACTGAGCTCCACAACTGTCACAGGCATAACAAAAGGAAGCTGAATATTGCTCCTCATTTTTCTGATCTTCCTTATCATCATCTATTTCCCTCTTTAAGCAAACTGAAAAATTTCTCTTCTTTCCCATTTTTCTTTTTCCTTTGGTCTTCTTTCTGTTTCTCAGCAGAAGAGATAGTGGCCTTAAGGACGTAACTGAAAAACATTGTGGTTCTCATTTTGCTTCAAGGCATAACAGGTCCAGCAGGGCACATATTCAATCACAAGACAAGGCCAAAAACCTGACTGCTAGTAGAAGAAAGTAGGAAACTGTTTTCCCCAGTTTCAAGTCTGTTGACAGAGGGAAGATGTAGATGTAACAGTACTAACACGTGCTGCTCAGGTTAGCAGAGACTCAGTAGGCCTGTCTCAGTCCTGCCTTGGCAGTATCACCTCTGCTAGATCTCAATCCCGTGTATCAATTTGTTGAACTACAACAGAATGCTTTCCCCATGCTGGTAACTTTTACCTATAAAAGACAAGACAGCCAGGAAGTTGATGCAAGTTAAAGGAATTTTGTTTTAGCAGTAGTCATGCTAAGGGAAGAATCAAGCAGTAAACAATATGGGAAA
>JAOXXN010033855.1:0-12126 GCA_026770055.1 Myrmophylax atrothorax
TATGTATACTCCCTTGTTACATGGAAAAAACCAAGTGTGGAATACCTAGGAAATGGTGACTTCCCAAGTTACAACGGATTACTAAGAGAGGCCTGGATCAAAATTATCACACAGCTATACTAGAAAACTTCTTTTCTTCTATTCCAAGCTTAAGCCTCATTTTCAGCTCTTCTTTTCTCTGTGTTTGGAAAGCACGGTCTTCACAGAGATGGTTATTTCCATTTGCATTTTGTGTGGCTAATAACTTTGCAGCCCCTTAATCCTTGATATAATAGCCCATTGTATTTTTATCAGCCTTGACACATAATAGAAAACATACATCAAGGAACAGAAACAGAAGTTGTAATCCTACATAGCTGAATGAAATAATTTTGAACTTCTATGAAGAGTGAAATGTTCCAGAGCTTAGGGAAAGAAGCAATTTTCCTACCAAACAGACAAAGAAAATATAATGTCCTACAATCCTTGAAATACCAGAAAGTATCATGTTTCTGACTAACTCTTCAAAAATAATTTGAATCGAAACAATTTTATACAAGTATAAGCAACTTCAAATTTATTAATAAATATCTAAGAACACTTAGAAGAGCACTTTTAGAACTCATACCTATCTGAAGTCTTTCCAGCAACAAATTAAAGACCCAGAGAATATTTATTTAATTAGAAAATGTAGGATGATATGCTGCTTAGCACACATAGCTGTTATTCAGGTGCTCAATATACTTATTCACCCAGAATTGTATTTATAATTTCACTGAAGTCTTGACCAGCAATCCAAAAGGAAAGGAGTATTTTTATTTTCTATTTCATGTATTCTCTGTGTGTATAAATTATACGTATATATTTATATCATTAGAAAATTTAGAATACGGGTATTACATAGATGGTATACAGCAAGGGGTGGATAACAATCTGCTTCTGTCCACGATATGGCTAATTTTTTGCAGTAGCCAGAAGGGGGCATGTCTAGGAGCCAAATATATCCAAGATAGATAGATAGATAGATAGATAGATAGATAGATAGATAGATAGATAGATAGACAGACAGACACACCATCTCATATCTCACATAATTACTGGGGTGGAAGAAATGGACTCCTTTCTGGGAAAAAGAGTTCTGTCCAGTCAAGAAAAGATAATGAAGGGAGCCATCTGGCATTGTCTGTTATCAAGGGTTTGTTTCCCATATGGATCATTTCTTTTCTTATACCTTTTGTTTTTAATATTGTTGCTGTTATCGTTTGATATCTTATTGCTGTTTCCAGTAAATTGTTCTTATCTCTAACCATGATCTTAGCTTTTTGTGTGGGGAGGGGAAGAAGTGCATAGTTTTAGTGGGAGTACTGAATGGAAGAACACCATTCCTAAGCCAAGACAGTACATAATGATGATACTGCTTTATTTCACACAATCAGAGGTAGTGCAGGTAATCACAACATATCAAAATTATATTTCCTTTCTTGGAAACCATCAGCTATTGTACAACAATTTTCAGTAACACTTAGAATACTTTGATCTCATGAAAAGTGTGAAATTACCTCAAACTATATTACATTAGCTTCTCTAATGACCTGCAGTCAGACTACCTTGAGTTCTGATCATGTTACACACATTTAGACTGGTTCATTTGGTGACCTTCAAGGGATATAAAGGTCCACAGGCAATGGTATTAGTAGTTTTGCAGGAACTGTTTTTTCTCTCAGTCAATATGAAATTACAGGCTCAGCATGAGGCTGAAAGAGTTCATGGAATTATAGAATATGCTGATTTGGAAGGGACCCATCATGATCATTGACTCCAACTCCTGGCCCTGCACAGGAGACCAGTAAGAATCTTACGAGATTTCCCCAAATGGTTAATTCAGACAGGCTTGGTGCTGTGACCACATCCCTTGGGAGTCTGTTCCAGTGCTCAGCCATCCTCCAGGTGAAAAAGTTTTGCCTGATAAGTAACGAAAACCTCCCATGACTCAGCTTCATGCCATTACTTTGAGCCCTGTCACTTGTCAGGAGAGTATAGAAATTGGCACCTGCCCCTCCTCTTCCCCTCATGAAGAGGTTGTAACTGCAGTGAGGTGTTCCCTCAGTTTCCTTTTCTCCAGACTGAACAGACCAAGTGCCCTCAGCTGCTTCTCATATGGCTTCCCCTCAAGGCCCTTCACCATCTTCATTGTCCTCCTTTGGACACGCTCTAATGGCATAATACCTTTCTTATATTGCAGTGCCCAAAACTGCACACAATATTCAAGGTGAGGCTGCCTCAGTGCAGAGCAGAGCAGGACAATCACCTCCCCTGACAGGCTGGCGATGCTTTGCTTTGCCTGATGCCCCCCAGGACATGGTTGGTCCTCCTGGCTGCCAGGGCACTGCTGACTCACATTCAGCTTGCCCTCATCCAAGACCACCAGGTCCTTTTGTGCAGTGCTCTTCCACAGCCTCTCATTCCCTAGTCTATATAAACAACCAGGATTGCCCCATCCCAGGTGGAGAATCCAGCACTTGTCCTTGTTAAAATTCATACAGTTGGTGCTTGCACATCTTTCTAATTTGCTGAGGTCTCTCTGAAGGGCCTCCCCGCCCTTCAGGAAGTCAACAACTCCTCCCAGTTCAGTGTCATGTGCAAACTTACTTCACATTCCTTCAACTCCTGCATACAAACCATTAATGAATATTTTAAAGATAACTGAGATGAAGATGGAGCCCTGCAGAACTCCACTATTCACCCAACACCAACCTGATGTTACTGCATTCACTATGGGTAAGCCAGCTGCTCACCCATCACACAACAGGGTTATCCAGCTGTGCGGAACGTTTTGTTTAGAAGGATCTTGTGAGAACAATATCAAAAGCTTTGTTGAAGTCCAAAAAGATTATGTCTACTGGATTTCCTAGATCAAGTAGGTGGGTTACCTTGTCATAGAAGGAAATCAGGTTCAACAATCTGGATTTTCATTTTGTGAAGCCATGCTGGCTATAACTGATGACTGTGTTGTCCTCTAGGTGCTTTTAGATATTTCTCAGAAAATTACTTTCCATCATTTTACCGGGCACTGATGTGAGAATGACAGGCCTGTAGTTTCCAAGGTCCTCCTTCTTGCCCTTCTTGAAAATCGTTACAATGTTCACAATTTTCCAGTCAGCTATATATGCCAATTACATGCTACTGGAGTTTTTCTGTAATTTATATTATCTAGTTTCTGACTATTCAAGTTTTCATTATCCTACTCAGAGTCATTTTTGAAGTACAATACATATATTAGCAAAGTATTTTGATTTTACTTTCTTTTCTGTGTGAAATTATTGTTTGGAAAATAATAATTGATGTTTTATGAAAGTTTAACTTTCTGACTGGTTCATTTCTGTTCCCTATTGCACAGTTAAGTGGCATTGTACAGTGCTACATTTAGTCCTCTAAACCAGACATTCCATAATGGAAGTAATTTTTTCACATCCTGCATTTGTTCAGAATAATTCAAAATCTTATGGGAAGAAGTACACCTGAAAAGGACTTTTGCATTCTACTCTCCCATTCAAACAGGCTTTAGAATTACATGTTCTGATGCAAAATTTCTGAAATTTTGGATTATGATCTTAAATTCATAGTGTGGGCTCACCTTTATGCAGTATATTTTGCTGGGTAAAGTAGTCTCTCATCCTCCAAACGAAAAGTGAGGTGTTTTCTTTTTTTTAGCCTGAAACATCCTGAACTTCTAGTTCCAAATGATCCCACAAGAACAAACACATAATACTGAAAAAAATCTCTAACTTCTGTGATTACAGTGCATTCCTTCTGGAATTTTTGGTGACTTTTACAGTTATTTTTTTGAATGATTTCTAGACAAGGATTGAAAGTTTCTTGAACTTCCTTATTGACTGAACATGACATCTATTGCCTCTCCTGACATCATAGTTTTCCTAACTCCAGAACCTGAGTTGGGAGAACTACAGAAATTGTTTCTACTGATTATTTCATGTCTTTGTGAAGAAAAGCTACATAATGATCCCTTACTCCAGCATCCCACATTTCCTTTTTTCTCAGTCTCTTTTCATCAACCTTATACATTTGTCAATTTCTGCTTTGTTCTGAGGGAAACTCTGATTCAAAGCTAGCCCATTTCAGTTAAATGACCTTTCCACCACTGAAATTAGAGGAAATAATTATGAACATATGTATGTATATTGAGAATGAAAGAAGACTCTAAATAGAGCAAAGTGGAGACAGCTTTCAATGTACTGGAGAAACTTTCACAATGAAGGTAAAACTTAAGTCAAATGTAGACAGTGGGAGAAACAGAAAAATTAAAGAAAGAAAAAATGCAAAATATAGAAAATAAGAGGGTTTGTGTATTCGAGGGCTGTACATACATAAACCTTCCTACTTCATCTTTTCTTATTTGTTTGTTTTGTTGGGTTTTTTCTTTCTCTTTTCTCTCTAGTGACCTTTTTGGTGTGGGAAGGTAGTCTTTTTGGTTTGTGTAGACTTTTTTTTAATGTGGTATTTTTGTAATCTGAATGCATTTATTCATCATTACAATTATCTCAAGAAGTTCTACATATGGTTAAATAAAAAAATCTAAAATAAGTTATGAAGTGAATAATAAAAAATCTCAGGAATTGTTTAGACATACTAATCTTCCCTCAAAGCGTTGTGATAGATATATTTTTTTAAGTGGAAAATTAATATAGGTCTTAATCCAGGAACCAAGATTAACATTTTAATACAGAGTTAATCAGTTGTACTGACCCTGTTGACAACACCAAACAAAATAGTTGAAGAGCTGGGATTACAAATCCTGCCTGTCAGTCCTGCAAAGAGTTCACGAAGCATTGACAATTCTTCCTCTTCTCATTTTGGCAATTTTTCATAAAACTAGAATGCTGAGAAGAAGGTTGTCACCTCAAAACTTTTCTTTTAACTTTAAAAGCTAACAGTATCTCATAAATGTTTTCCAGTGTTGAAAAAAGACTGAATAAATTCTTCAAATTTCTGGCTAAGTTTGATATTGATTTTTGACAATTTTTTTTTCTGTGTATGATTATATACTGATTTGATAAAATGGTCACTTTATTTAGACATCATATTTCTTACCAAACTTGTCCCTGTTAAAAATAAAGATATCACTGAAATAGTTTCCTTATGTTTTAGAAACCAGGGTCTGAGAACACCTGGATAATTTATTCAGTAACTGTTAATACTATCTGAAAAAAAGAAGAGCTACAAATTTCAAATTCCTTGTAATCGAAATTCTGGTATTCTGCCCTGGTTTTGAGCATCTCAAATAAAGAATTAATTAAAAATATATCTAACTAATTGTGTGATACCACAAATATCACTTAGATAAAAAAACTGCAACTTTTTTAATCACAAAGAAATTTAGTAAATAAACTCTGGTATAAGGTTGCATGTCAGTTATATAGCAAGATGTTCTCTAGAACTAATAAAAACTTACTTTATTCCTAGTCAGGCTGTCACTCTGTAACAGAATAATTCAAAGGTCACTGAATGAACTAGTGCCTACCTGTCCATGAACTCAGTAAGTTTTAACCTCAACTCTACTCCACCTCAAACGCATTTGTATTCTATTAGATAAGGTTTTGAAACTTTCTTTCCTCTTTTGTGTTTGGTTTGTTTTTTTTCCTTCTTTACAGATGTTACATTTCTTCTCTGTGTTACATTGTCCTCATTGTCATAGCTAACTGCCTTATTTTCTTTTTTTTTTAAAACTAGGCCAATTGTTGATTATTCGTTTTGCCTGTTTTAATTCTCCAAAGAGTACAGTAGACCTTATCAATTTCCATTTAATCATTGGATTGTAGCTCTTTGTCCGCATTTCCTGTGGCAAAAATGTTCCTTAAGAACCTTTCCAGACTTAGATAGGACGTATTTCTCAGTCCTGCTGTACAATTATTCTATTTTCACACTGAGACTGTATTGCTAAGGACTAATAGCAGTTATCCCCTTATGGTAACCAATTTACATGCAGAGTCAAATCAATTTTGACATATTTCTTTCAAAATTATATGGAGCTCCCAATATTATCAAAAATATTTTCTTCTTCATTTTTCAATTAGTACAAATGTCTTGTCCAAAATCCATATTTGTATGTCTCCAGAATTTTAAATATAATAAAATCCACATTGAGTTTGAATCTTTCCTGAATAAAGACCTTCTGTCTGCTATTCAAAGAGCAGGCTTTTTACACTTACATACATTTTTTATGTGTGTTAAATTTGTTTGAATATTTTTCTTACCTTTACACAGTTGAGATCCCCTAGTATGTGTGTTTTAATATCATAATAGTAACCCATCATTAGAATTATACTTAGGGACGTTAAAACATCTATGTATGCGTGAAGCCTGAGAATCTCATTCTCACTGGTTGTATAATATGACCCCCTTGGCATGTTACATATGCTGGGTGTGATCATGTTATGAAGTGCAGAATAACTTGTGGAAGACTAATGGAACACATGTTCTTGAAGTGGCTCACAAGACGTAATATTACCAAGTGGTTTAGATTTTCTGTGTCTTTATGGACATTCAACTGTCTCCTGTAGACAAAATAAGAATAGTTATTAATGTTACTTGGAAAAAAAAAAAACAAAACAAACAAAAGACCAAAACACAAACCCAGAACTTAAATTGATCTTTCTGTTCTGCTATAGTCTTAATCTATATGTTTTTTGTCTGACTTTTATTTACTTATTTCTTTGTAATCAGTATCTAAATTTTAAATATCTTAGATTTTAAATAATTAATGATTCCTTCTTCTTTTCTTCAAAGGAAAATTAATTCATTAGGTGCACTCCCATCCTTGAGGCTTTTTTCAACCTTTATTTTAAACTGCATACCAACTAATAAGACAAAGCAAGAAAGAAATCCTTAAAAACAGGCAGCTGAAGTAAATCTAGATATAAATAAAATTATTGCTTGCATACCTTGTTGAATGGAATGCATATTTCTATGTCGTTTTCTGAAACAGCTTCATAACTTAGGAAAAATTGGAGGCAAAGTTGAGGTCTCTCTTGAAGAGAGAACTTCATAGAAATGATATCTCACTATTCATTATACTGGGAAGTCAGTAACTCATCTCCTGCTTCGCTGTCTTTCAATATGACTAGAAGTTATCTGCAGTGTGGTCAGCTGGTATTCAAATGTACACCCAGTCAAGTTAACAAGTAACGTAAACCAAGGAGGAATTTGTAGATGAGGCACCAGGCAAAGATTCTTAGCCTTGGAGCTGATACAGTATGTACGTCTGTATTTCTTTTGAATTCAGACACTTCAGGGGCTCAAGTAACAAGTCCCAATGCTCTCCTTAGTAAGCTGATTTACAGGGGTCTGAAGTTATGCTGTAGAATACAATCTTTTACATTATCAGTAGAATTTAAAGATACCTTTTTTGATAACAACAAATCTTTCTCAAGAGAAATAGAGTCCTTAAAGGCAAGCATCTCCTTAGCACCAGCAGAGCAAAAGCATATCATTACTGAGAATTGAATACATAAAGTTTCATAACTTACTTGTACTTAAGGAACAACTTCTGTCTGAGCAATATACAATGGTCATTCCTGTGAGATAAAATGTCCTGATTCAAGGCAGTGTTTTCAAAGCTATGGTTCATTGAGTGGCTCATGATGCAATATAAACTGGTAAGCAGGTTAGTAGATTTTGTAGTTTAGAACTGAACTAGGACTTCGGTTCTCATGAGGGAAGATCACCTAAATTATCATATGGTTCTGATATTCCCAAACTAAGGAGTGTGAACACTTATCCATTAGACTATGCACCATGTGTCTCTTTAATTTGATTCAATTGGTTGAATATCTAGCAACATTATTTTGTGAATATATAAATAAAGTTGTAACATAATATATAAATCTTACTTTAACACATATCAATCCCCATGTCTTAGGCTATGTTATGGGTTTTTTTCCTTGAATCTTTTTACTTCAAATTTTTCACTTTTAATATGAAAGCAAATTTGTTTAATACTTATCAACTAGTTGCATTTAGAAAAGCGATATCATTGGATCCAAATTAGATATGTGTTATCCTGAAGTAACCCATTATCTTCCATTGCCCTGAAAGAGGGCAAAGAGGCCAAATACGTGTCCTATCAAAATTATCTCATTGCATAGTTCTTCTTATTTGTGTTGTTTATATAAAGCATGTAAATTCCACTAGCTCCAGAGCAGGGCAATTGTGCTGAAAATTTCAAGATCTCAGACTGAAAATTATGTAATTCATATACCCTAAGTTTGCTATAATATATATATATAGTTGACTATTTAAGTAGAATTTTGCTTTTTACAACACAAAGAGATTAGACTTGTTCCTATTAACAATGAATGAATCCTGAACTGGTTGGCAATGGGATGTAAATATACATTCTCTGTTTCAGCCACTCATCTATGCAACTTTTAGGCCAAGAAAACACATGTGGGAACACATTCGAGTCTAGAAAGTTAGAAGGGCAAAATTCATACAGTATTTTACAGCATGATCCGTTTTAAAAAGACTCACTTTTCCCTACATACAAGTAAGCATAGCATTTATACCAAGTTTTACATTAATACTTTGACTCATCCTAAGTCCATTGTCTGGCATACACTAAAACTTCACTATAAATAAACAAGATAATAAGGACTTCTCTTGAATGCATCTCTTTTAATTCTAATAGCAATATAATCCCCCTTTGTAACATAAATGCTTGAACTTCATGGAACAGTTCTTATCTTGATACTTGTGGCTTTTAATGCATGAAAAGTAACATTGTGAGCAAAAGTACTTAGACTAAACTGTACAGTTTCTAGTGAAAAGTCTCAAATGATGAGGCTGCAGTAAACTTTGAAAAGTTTTATTTGATTAAATTTTGATAATAATTTTCTGACATAATGTCTTTGGAAAATTACTGTTTATTTTCAATGTGTATTATCAGAGTGTCATAGAATTATGTATCTGGGGAAAGTCCTCAGGAGATGATCATATCAGCTCCTAGCTCACAGCCAGTCCAGATATATCAGATCCTGTTAGGCTCAGCTCAGGCAGGAGTTGGCTATCTCCAAGAATCTCTATTCTCTCTGTGCAACTCTGCAAACTGTCTGTGCAACTTTCTCTAGTATTCAGTTATCCTGATGGTGAAAAATTTTTCCTAACGTCTTAGCAAAACATCCTGTGTTGCTGCTTCTGCCCATTAGCTCTTTCTTCATATATCTTAAAACAGAGATTGACTCTGTCTTCTCTACACCTTTTCAATAAGTATTTGTGGATAGCAATAATATCTCACACCGAAAAACTCTCTTTCCTAGGCTGCACAAACCCAGCATTCACCACCTTTTCTTGTATGCATGCTATCTGCTTTGGCTGGTTCAGTATAATAAACTCTAGCATGCCCTGATCCTTTTAGCCACATCCACTTTGTTTATGAATGACTGAACTCATCAGTACACTGTGAATGCAGGACTGGTCTCAGCAGATGATAAACCAGCAGCTGGAGGTGTTCCCAATTGAAACAGGGCCCTCCCTTTGGACTGCAACTCCAATTCTCACCCAACAGGTGAGTTGAGCAGGGTAGTGATGACAATGAGTTCCTGGACAGTCTCAGGCAAGGGATTAACCAGATCAAGGATGACTTAGTGGGTGTAGGAAAAACAAGAGTCAGAGATAGGGCTGGAAACACCTCTCAAACACAGGTTCAATGCTTGTTCAGGAGACAAAGGTGGGGAAGACAGAGATATACCTACAACATTAGCTTAGGCAGGAACTGAGGAGAGGTCGTGTCCAGTGGGATGCTAGACAACAGGTTTAAGAAGTTTGACTTGTCTAGTCAGCTCAGAATCATCTGTATTACTTGTGCCTATCCCATTGCCCTTCTCACAGATACAAGGGAAGCTTAAGTCTTCAAAGACCAATGGTTTTAAGTACCTTCCTTCCGATGTCTGAAGAGATTTGATCAATTTGCTTTTATTGATCCTGGTAACCTGTACCAGACACCCATTACTGTGTCTGTCATGGTTACCTGTCCTCTGATTTTTCCAGTAAATATTCAATGGGTCCACTACCCATCCTGTGTTCTCACCACTTAGCTCTCTCCCTGTGCTAATCTCTTCCTTCGTCTTCACCTTTTTGCTGGTCTTCCATTCATCACCACACTCCAGCCGTGTGAGTTATCTTAACCACGTTTCTTTAGTCTAAGGGAAATCATACGTGTTCACAGGTTTCTTATTCCTCCTATCTCCCAATGTACATACATTTGCATAAGTGCACTTGAGGTGGATCCTCTTCAATGAAAAATTAAGGTGATATCACCCTTGCCTCTGCGTGATATGCCTTAAAGTCACCCTCAGAGCTCTGCAGTCTCTCCTATCATGAGAAGGGTCAACCCAAGAGTATTGCTGGTGTCCATGTAGATTATCAGAAAGGACTAACAGCATAAGGTTAGCTGACCCTCAACATTTTCTCCACACCATCCCGGATATAAGCCTAACAGGACCAAAAACCTTCCAAGACAGCAATGGGGTCCTCACATTCACAGATATGTAATGTCCCCTGTACTTCCACAGTGCCCTCGAGGCTTCTGTTTCTCCTCATGCTTTGATCATTTCTCCTTCAGAAACCAATATAAAGTCCCTCTTATTGGTTTAGCAGGCACTAAGTTATCAAAATATGAAGTCATGCACTCATTTGTTCAATTCTATATTGTAAGCACCAAATACTAATAAGCTGTTGTCCTAGTTCAGCAGATGGGACCAGTTATCACTGTGGGGGGGTGTCCAAAGCCATGTACTCTACCCCCTCTATTCATTTTCCAAGAATAATGGACCATTTGCAGTAGCTGCCCAGGGAGTTGTTAGCAACTTTACACCCAGCCTGAGGGGGTGTGGCTGCTAATGGGCCATCAATGGCTCAAAAATACACCATGACTCACAGAGTTAATCACCCATTGTGTGAGTCCCTGCCCTGGGGGAGGGACTGGGTGCTCCCTGAGGGAACATAAGCAGGGGCTAAGAAGACCCCGGGAACCACTCGTCAAATTGAGAGGAGCAGCAGGACCTCAACAGGAGACCACCACTTTTAATCGGCTTGCGACCACCACCCTCAACCAGACTGGGACCGTCATTTGCCCCAACAGGTTTCTCATTTCTTTCTATTTTAGAGTTGGGGGAACCACGTGGGGTTTGGACCCAAGGGTGGTGGGGCATACTGGGTTTTGTGGGTTAAAACCAATTACTCCCTGTGCCATTTTATTTATTGTAATATTGTTATTAAATTGTGATTCTGACTTTTAATCTCTTGTGTGTGGAGTTCATTTCTCCTGCCAGTTTACCTCTAAACCAGCACATCTTTAAACAGTGGATTCTGTCTTACTAAATAAGTGATACTAAATTATTAAATTTGAAAGTATTTTCCATGTCATTTGAATAGAACTTACTTTAGGAAACTGTGTGGTCTGAAGTCATATGTGAGTGGAAACCTCTGTGTAATATTACAATAACTTTGTGCTTGTTGTTATACTTGTATTACTGTATTTTTTTCCAGAATTTAACCTTGGGATAGATTTTCTTTTCCCCACTGTGTGTGTCTGCCTCAGGCTTTCATTTTGTGGATTTTCTTTTCCTGCTGTCTGAAGGTTGAGACATGAAGAAGGTGCAGACACATAACTCTGTGACTTTAACAAAATATATTGCTTCAGTTTTTTAAGAAAATATTTAAATACTCTCCTGAGAAGCCTCTGAAAGAAGTTATTATGACATAACATGGTTAAACTGTTAAATATATATAAATTGCACAGAATTCTTGGTTGATATCAGTTGGTGTTCTAGGTTGTGTATAGTGTGGATTCATGATCTTATTCCAAAAAATAGCCAGCATGACAATAATTTGATGGACAAGCTGTGAAAAAGAAATGAGCAGGCATTTCCTTTTTAAGACCCATCAAGTAGAAATTACAGAAGACAAAAGTATATCCTTACCTTATTATGTAAGTGTCACAACATGATTGTTGCAGCTTAAGAACAGGCAAATACAAATTTGACTGGAAGGATTAGGGGAGTATTTCAATTTTATTTGTACTTGTAAGAAATTCAACTAGAACTCTGGGCAGACCTGTGGTCCTGTGGAAAG
>JAOXXN010033856.1:0-12117 GCA_026770055.1 Myrmophylax atrothorax
ATTCCAAACTCAGTTATTCTGGCTTATTGTTTACAGCTGGATTCATGTAACTTCTGTTTAAAATCTTTTGAATTATCAAATATTATTACCAAGCCCTTAAGTAAATATTCAGAAACAAAATTTTTGCAACTTCTCTGGAAAGGCAGAAACAAAGCTGCATTAACATTTTTAGCTCTATTTCGAGGAAACCTGGTGTCATAAAGATATATCAAGTACTAGTGGTAAGCAAGAACAGGTTAAGAAGTTTTTTCACAGAAGTATGTAGAAGTCTGCACACATCCAAAATCTTCAGAATTTTAAAATCTTAACATGAGCAGATTTTATGTTTCATATGGTGCCAAGCCAGCTGATTGCAGTGTCAAAAGAGTTTCCAGTAGCATTAGAACATTTTCATTTACTTGTATACCAGTAAGTTCATCTAAGATAGCAATGTTGCCTAACTTGTGTCATTACTTTGATGTAAAACAAGAAAAAATTATATAACTTGTTTCATTAGAAAGACCAGGTGTTTCTATTATTTCTGAACATGAACTTTTTTCCTACTTTTCTTTACTTTTTTAAATTTATCTAGTAATTTCTCCTTCTTTTCAAACCCCAAGTTCCCACACTTCTTGAATAATGATTGTTTTCCACGGAAACCAAGAGTATTTTTTTAATATCTCAAAAATTTTATGTAATTTCAAGAATATATTTTTCATAAATTCATGGAAACACACGATTTTTCTTTTTTTTTTCCCAAATTATAAGCACATTATACATGCAACAAGATAACCCTCCTGTTAAATATCCAGTAGGATAATCCCAAGACCAGTCATGTCTGGTAAATCATTGAAAGCCTGTACTTAGAAAACTCACTCGGCTCACTGCAGTAAGGAGCATTCCTAAGGATAATTGTGGTGCTCATCAACACAGAAGAAAGCCCCATAAAGCCATAATAGTTTCACCTGTCTTAGAGGCATTTTACAATACCTTTTATGTCCTGTCATGCTGTGCCTCACCTAAAAAAAATCCACTGCTCAGGCTCGAAGGACGCACCCATGTGGGTAGAGCCCTTCCCAAATCTTCATTTGCGAAGCCAAGCCATACAATATGTCCTCGCCAGAAACAATACTGTATTTTGAAAGTTTGTCAGCAAATAGCACAGTCCGTCACCAACTCAAACTGACCATATCAGTTCTTCTCAAGTCTAGGTCCTTGTTCTCCAAGGAGAACAATGATTGGTTCCCACAGAGGCAATGATATGGGGATAAAGTTTCAGGAATAGGAGAAGCAAAGTATGACTGTGGTGTTTTCTGTTTTGATATAGTGCAATATCTACTCATAGGTTTCACTCCACAATCATGGCCCTATAGAAGGACTTGACCCTTCAAAAGGAAGGGGAAAATATTGCATGGTTTCAGAGATCTCCTCTCTTTTCAGACACTGATGGTTTGCAGAGCTCTTTCCATACATGGATAGTAAACAGACCGTCACATATTCTACTGGGAAAATACTAGAATGGGACAAAGGCAGGAACAAGTGATGGTGGGTAATGCTGGAAGAACAAAGAGAGCTTTGAACTTGAATTTGACATGATGTGGACAGGAATTCAGTGAAAAACAAACAAACAAACAAACAAACAAACAAACAAACCCAAAACATAAAGATAGGTGCAATCAGCAAGAAAGACAATTTGACTTTAGCATCCCTTTAGGTTTTCAAAGAAAAGTGAATGTAAGTAAAAAGAAGAAGCTCTGGGGGACAAAACAGAATATTCTAGATATACTCCAGCAGAATGAATAATAGATGTCAATATGGCTTTGACAAACTGGTCAAGAAAAGTATGAAAGTTGGGCAGAAAAACCCTACGCTGTAGAGAGAAACACTGACAAGAAAATTTCTCACATGTAAATGTGGTTTTGGAATCAGGTTCTATATAAATCAGTTACAAATAAGCTAAGTTAAAAATAAATAAAAATCTGCACTAAAGAAAAAGTAATTAAGTGATACATTTGAACAGAAAGTCTCAAGATTATGGGTTATTATATTCCTCTTAGTGAGGAAATAACAGCACTGTATTCATGGCAATTTCTAATGCTAATTCCTCAGCTAGTCATAACATTTAAGCAAAAAGAGCCAAAAAGAACATTAGTGGACTCAATGTCATAAAATGTAAAATAAAATTGATTTTTGTTCCTTGAGCAAAATAACTGCAATAATTTATCAGTGTCTAAATTTAGATTGCATGCACTTTGCGGAAGAGACTTTTTTTATTTTGTACACTTTATATCAAGTGCCAAAGAGCCTTATATCCTGATAGTGCTGTATAACTAAAATAATGTTCATAGAGCCATCATTTACAATACAAAAATGCATTTTCAAGTTGTCACAGATACAGTGTCTTGATAGCTCTCCTCACTGTCAACCTATGTTAATTATTCTTTTTGGTTACTGAAAGGCTAACTAAGTTGCATGGTGGATAGTGTTTTACATTGCAATTGAGAAAGCAAACTGGAGACCATGAAGAAACTGTGCTGAACATGCATAGTTCAAGGCCCTATATTCAATGTGTTTTAAGCAATACATTTTAAACCTCCTTCTGAAGTTGGCAAATTGCATGTTTCTAATAAAACATTTATTTTGTTTTGGAGAGACACATTAAATATTTTTTCTAAATACTGTCTTGCATGTTACACAGTATATGATATGTTTTTGACAAACATTACTTTGTTTCTATTTTATTTTTTTAACCTCATTTGCCCAATTCTTAACATTCTGGATGTTCTCACCCAGGACAGAAGTTAGTCTCTTACCACAGCAGAAAAAAATATATTAAAATAAAATTGCAAGTAGACCTCACTATTTTTGAGACTATTAAAACCGTTTTTAGCACAAATTACCATTTCCTGAGTCTGACAAATCATGGTTCTAATCCTGCTCTGCTGAAGAGATTCAAAATCTAAAAATTTTCATGAACTGAGATTTAGTTGAAGAATCCTTTTGTGACAATGAAAGCATCTAATTCTTATTTCAGGGAATTGCTTTTGGTTTTTTGGGGGTTGTTTTGTTGGTGTTGGTTGGTTGGTTGTTTTTTTCACATTCTGTTTTGCTTTGCTTGATGGTTTGGTTCTGGGACCTTTTTGCTTTCTTTAACTAGTGTTTTGGAGCAAATGTAATATTGAATTACTATACTACATGTAAAATGAAGTCATAGGAATATATTTGACAATTTTTTGTTGTTGTGAATTTTTATAATTATAAAAGACATATAGTGTGGCTTTATTCTTGCAAAGACAGAAAGATTGAGGAAATTCTCACAACCATTGAATTTTCATCATTCATGGAAGATAGAATTCCACTCAAAGAACAAGACGTGTGAAAGGATATCATTTACTATGTTTAAACAATAGAAATAATTAACTGAAATGAAGGTATTACAGCATTACCTAGTCAACATTAAACAGTATGCATTTTGGAAGTTAACAATGCTGAAACATCCTTGGTGCCACGCCACTGGGAATTGATTTAAAACTGTTTCTTGCAATTTCTCATAATGAAAATAACTCCCTGACTCCCATCTCTGAAGAGTTCAGTTGAGAAAGAGTGGTGTTATTGATCTATATAACTTTAAATTGTCACAGCTATTTTATTTCCAGCACTCTACCCTTCTCATTCTAATCCATCACAAATCCATGAAAAATTCCTTGTTTGGATTTTCATTTTGTTATGTTCCACTTAATTGAGGTAAATACCCAATTTAATATCAAAGTGAGGGAATGTTTTTGTTGAAAAAGAGTTTAAGAAGGGGGTTTTTTTATAAATAAATAGAAAATGCTTCACAGGTGACAAGATATACACAAAGCTTCAGCTGCCACCTCTTGCCAACTTAGTCTGTCATACCATCTCATTGACTATTCATCTCATGATTAAACAAAAGCCTTATATCATGACTGATGGATCTAACAAGCAAAGTAGTGTAACTTCATAACAATACAATTTCAGACTCACTAATGCTCCTGGAAGTGTGAAGATCTTGTTACTCCACCTAGGAAAATGACCTTTGGTGAATGCATAACATTGACACAGAATCAGAGTCATAGAGTCACAGGATTAGAGAATGGTTGAATTTGGAAGGAAACTCTGGAGGTCACCTAGTCCAGCCCCACAGCTCAAGTAGGGCCACCTTGAGAAGATTAACCAGGACCATGTCCAGACAGCTTTTGAGTATGTCAAAGGATGGAGACTCCACAACCTCTCTGAGCAACCTGTGATAGTGCTTGGTTACTCTCACAGTAAAAACTTTTCTGGTACTCAGATGGAACATTCTGAGTTTCAGTTTGTACTCTTTGTCTCCTGTCCTGTCTCTGGGAACCCTTAAGAGTCTATCTACTTTACATCGCTTGTTCAGATATTTATATACAAGCCTGAGCTTTCCCTTCTCAATTCTGAACAGTCCCAGTTCTTTCAGCCTTTCCTCCAATGAGACAGAACCCAGTTTCTTCATTAGTAGTTTCTTTATGAGGATTTAAGGGAGACAGTGTCAGAGGCCTTGCTGGGGTCTAACTAGACTTTAAAATATCTGCTGCTCTCTCGTCAACAACTGCTGTGTGTTAAAACTACAGTTCAGCCCCACAGAGCCCCTTATTCTCTCTCCTGCAGTGGAATGAGGTAAAGAATTGAAAAAAAAATTGAGAAAACTCATGGGTTGAGATAAAGAGAATGTAATAAGTAAGGCGAAACTTGTGTGCAGAAGCAAAGCAAAATAAGGAATTAATTCATAAATTCTATTGTCAGGCAGCCATTTAGCCATTTCCAGGGAAACATGGTCTCATCAATGGTTTCTTGGAAAATGAAACAACATAACTCAAATGTTCCCCCGTCTTCCTTCTTTCCTTCAACTTTTGTTGCTGAGAATGTCATCATAAAGTATGGAATATCCTATTTGTCAGTTTGGGTCACCTGTTCCAGCTGTGTTCTCTCCCAGGCTGAGAGGGCAACAATTCAAAATGCCAAGATCCACACTTGGGGCAGATTAGACCCAGCCACCAGTATAGGTTGGGGGTCAAAAGGCTGGAAAGTAACTTCATAGATTAGGAATAAGGGATCCTGGTGGACAAACAGCTGATCTTGTGTCACAATGTAACACCAGCTGGCAACGAAGTACCACACAGCTGCTCACTCACTCTGTCTTCCTTTCCCCTCCTGATCCCAGTGGGATGGTGAGAATTGGGAAAAAAACCCCAAAAAAACAAAAACAAAAAACAAAAAAACCCCTCATTGGTTGAAATAAGAACAGCTAAATAATTGAAACAAAGATAAATGTAATGCTAATACTCAATAAATAACAGTAATGAAAATAAGGGAGGAAGAGGAAGAAGTGACGTACAATATAATTGCTTACCCCTCACTGATTAATGCCTAGCCAGTCCCCCACCGTGATCAGCCAAAACATCAGTGTGTTATTAACATTATTCTCACACTAAATCCAAAACACAGCACTGGATCATCTATTAGGAAGTAAAATATCTCTATCCCAGATGAAACAAGGACCTCTTGATCCAACAATGTGCCTTTACAGCAATGAAGACTAAAAACATGCCAGGCTTTGGTAGGAAGATGTTTCCAACAAACTGAGACAGATGATCTTTCTTGAGTCAGCACTGGTGAGCAGTGAATAACTGGAGTAATTTGTTCAGTTCTGGACTCCCCAGTACAAGATAGAGGTGAGCATATTGAAGTAAGTCCATCAAAGCGCCCTGAAGATGATTAAGGGATTGGAACATCTTTCATACAAAGAGAGGCTGTGAGAGTGAGGATTGTCCAGGCTGGAGAAGAGAAGGTTAATGATGGATCTTATCCATCAGTACAAGTATTGAGAGGGGGAGGAGGGGAAAGGAGGAGAGGCCATGGGGGTGGTGCTTCTCAGTGGTGCCCAAAGAAAGAGAGGCAATGGGCACAAACTGAAATAGAGGGAATTTCATTTAGACAGAGGGTTGGAGTTTGGGTTTTTTTGTTTGTTGGTTTTGGCTTTCAGGGGGTGTTTTGTTTTGTTTTATATAACATTGAAACAGATTCTCTAGACAAGTTATAGTCTCCATACTTTGATATAAGCAAAACTCTACTGGATGTGGCCCTGAACAATCTTCTCTGAGTAGCAGGTTGGACTAGACAATCTACAGAGGTCCCTTCTGCTTTCAAATGATATGTAATTCTGTACAAGTCTAGGGAACTGTTTCAGCAATGTTGCAGTTTAATTCTATGAAATAATAATAACGTCTTTATCTGTTTGAAGCTTTAGATTTCTTGATTGCAGTAAATATACTCCCCAGAAGAAAAAAAAAAAGATTATCTAATTTATTTACTCTTTATATACAACTATCTTCTAGTCATTCCCTCTTAAATTCATAAGAAAATGTTCTTTCCTAACTTGACAAATTCAATACTTTTGAATTGTGAATATATTTACAGAGCTACAGAAGATTGCCTTAATTCTCTCTGATATAATCAAGCAGGTCTGTCCTAAGTGAAGCACCTCTTGAAAAAAATCATCATCTCAAAATAAGATACAGAGGCATGTTTCTTGCTAAGTTTTATAACTAAACTCTAAATTAATTCTATGCTCATTTGCTTTATCTCTTCTCAAAAGGAGAGGACCAGACTATACAGAAGGAGATTTTTGGAAGCGTTCATCCTTTGTATCTCTTTTAAACCACAATATCGTCCTAAGCAAACAATTTTCTATTAAAGCCAGTGTTTATTTATTGTCAGATACCACATCACCTTTCATCAGCAAGGCATTAATGGACCTCAGAGCATTCTCTGTTCACTGACACTGCTATTTTTGCTTTAAGACTCATCTTATGATTGATGAGTTTGACATAAGCAGAACAGCCTCTGGCCCAGAGAGACTATTATAGTTACTAAGACAGACCCAGTGGTGGGCATGGCTGAACAAATGCTTCCTGTTGAAACAGAAAGGTTGGGAAGGATTTCAGGGTCTTGTTTGTTCAGGAGTATGGATAACATGTGCTTGAGGATTTGAGATTGGGAGAACTGGGGAAACACAACAGGTCCTGTTAAGGTTATTGTCAGGGTTTCTTACTGTATCCTTTGCTTTTTCTCACCTTCTGGCCTTCTAGTTGCAGGGCAAAACAGCATCACCAGAATACTCCCTGCTGTTTGTTAAATCTGATTGTTTGACTGACTGGCCAAGGGAACTGAAAAAATACTTGTCTGAAGTAAATATATTTTACTTATTCTTATCCCGAATGGCCTATCTTAGTCAAGTTGTCATGGAAGCCCATCTTTAACCATTCACCTAAATTTCAGTTCCACTAATTTTTAGCCTGTATAATAATTTGCTGCCTTTTTTTCTTTTTTTTTCTTCTTTTTTTCCTACTTGGAATGAAATATAAAGACATATACAAATATTTAATCATAATATCAACAAAAAACTACAGAATTCTTGCATGTGAACAGATGTCTTTGTATTATGGCAGTTAATGATTGTCTTTAACTGAGTGCCCAAAACATTTGTCCAGGTAAATATTTAGCAATTAGAATGGAAGACTCCAAATGGTAACATGCATTTAGAAGTTAAACATTGTACGTATTAATAGATAACACATGTATAGTCTGTGTTTCTTAGGCTCTACCTATCTTAAAGAATAGGCATATTATCCATAGCAGGGTTTTTTTACCCATTATTAGAATCTTCTTTTGATTCAAGGTACAAGTATTTTCAAATCTTATTACAAAGAGTTCAGATCTCATGTTGTTACTGCTTTAAAATGGATTAAAAGAGTTTTTCAAGGACAAAAATAAACCAAAACAAAACAGGAAGTGTTCCTCCACCGTTCCATTTTTTTCATTGTGAAAATGGTAATAAATGTGGATAACTGTGTTTATTACTAGCTGATTTTTCAGGTGTAGTGTTTTGCACAAACAAAAACCTATACAAGTATTCAATGGAGATGAGTATGTACTGTTGAACAGTTACTCTTCTCAGACACGTGAGGGTAAGAGAAATTACTCAGAGAATGTGTCTCTCTTTTATTGATTATAAAATGGATTCTACATGCAGTATGCATCTGCTTCTTAGTCTTATGAAAATAAGTTAAAGCAATACCACCCTAAGTATTTCAGCTATGTCTTATTGTAATATTCAGATTTATCATATATAATTTATTTGAAATTTGGGTAAAAATGTTTGCTATATAACTAGACAATAAAATCAAGGTGGAATGGGAAGAGACAAAAGTTCAGAAGTTTTCATTTGGAAAATATATGTATTTAAAGAAAATGTGAGACACCTAAACACTAAGAAATAAAAAAGAATCCTTTATTTAAAAAGAAGCTCATGTTGTCATTTGATATTATCTTCAAGATGGAGGAAAAAAAAACTAGCTGAGAAAATTAATTGTTCCATAGTATTTAGTTTAGAAACTTCTTTGTTTTTCTAAATTTTTTAAAAGTTTCTCTTGACCCACTAAAGAAATTTATTAACTCATTATATGAAAAGGACAAAAGTGTAACAATCTTGTTCTTAACTTCTTTATCATAATTATTTTTTTAAATGTACAAAAATTCCTCAGCAATTGCCAAAATATGATACCTCTCAGTTTGACTTGAAATATAAAGTGTGGAGAAAACTTTTACTCAAATACAGACTTTAACATAAAGAGACAAGGCAGATACTTTGCCTGAAAAATGTCTTAAACATGGGGTGGCATGAGGAACAAAGAAAAGCTTTAATGTGGACTGCTGAAAGGAGGATGAGAAGGTCAGCATTTGCAAAGAGACCAGAGTACATGGGATGAATGTGAGACACGGGATTTGAATCTCACTGGATTGTTAAATTAGTGGGTCGCAACAAACTCTGTATGTGTGGGGAGGGGCCGGGCCAGCAGCCTCATGACAGAGCGCAGAGAAGCCTCATGGGGCAGCTGTCCATCCAAAGGCCAGCCTGGAAGCTTCCCCACACCACACCTCCTGGAGCCTCTGATTGGCTGCACCACCCCTCCCACCAGCTGGGAGGCACTGAGTGGTCAGTGAACTGGATGTCCCACCTGGGAGGGGTGGCCATGGTGCCCAAAGGACATAAATAGAGCAGCACAGGGGCTCTATCTTGCCTTTTCACTCAGGACCTGCCAATGCCATGTGAAGCCCCAGACTTCTAGAGGACTCTTCAGTGGTAGCTATTTAATTCTCTTATTCTAATATCTTTCTTCTTTTTCTTTTCTCTTTTTCCTATTTCTTCTCTTAATCTTAATGAAGGTGGTGAAGGGACTTGAGGGGAAGCCATGTGAGGAGAAGCTGAGGGCACTTGGTCTATTCAGCCTGGAGAAGAGAAGACTGAGGGGAGACCTCATCAGAGTCTACAGCTTCCTTGTGAGGGAAAGAGAAGGGGCAGACATTGATCTCTTCTCTCTAGTGACCAGAGACTGGATGCCGAGGAATGGTCTGAAGTTGTTTCAGGCTAAGTTTAGGTTGGATGTTAGAAAAAGTTACTTCACCCAGAGGGTGGTTTGGCACTGGAACAGTCTCCCCAGGGAAGTGGTCACTGCACCAAGCCTGACAGAGCTCAAGAAGCATTTGAATGATACTCTTGTGTGCATGGTGTGAGTCTTGGGGACAGTACCATGCAGGGCTAGGAGTTAGACTTGATGATCCTTGTGGGTCCCTTCCAAATCAGCATGCTCTGTAATTTTGTGATTCCATGCTTTTCACAATTCCTCAACAAGGTGATGTATAAAAAGTGCCACAGAAGAAAGAGATAATTACTATAACAGTAATCAGGCACATTAAGATTTTTGAGCCTTTATAATGTGAAAAGATATTTTTAGAACTCATTTTAAGTGGCTCAAGGGCTATTTAATCTTTGCCTAAGAATAAGGTTATTTGTCATTAGAAAAGACAATTAGATTTAAAAAAATAAAACTCCATCACAAAAGTTAATGTAAATACCAGTAAAATTTTGCTCCCACAGAAGACTAAGAGCAAACAAGTGTTGCTCATAAACATAACAATTTTTATTCCGAATTGTCCTAATGTCAAATGAAAAACTTTTCATCTCATACCTCTATCGGTAACAAGTTAATTTCAAGTGTAAGACTCTCTCTGATTCCCCTGAAATTTATATGTTATTGCTACAATTCATCAGTCCCAGGTGCTTAAGTGTCTCTCCCTGTAATGGAATAATCTGTTTTCATTAGGATTAAAGACATTTGATTGTGATTCACTAAATAAAACTCTCAATTGCACCCAGGCAGCCATCAAATTTTTGTCAATATCTATGTACATTATTAAGTTACAATTTAAATGAGTTTAGCTTTTTATAATTTTCCAGCAGAAGGATTAAAAGAGGGAGAGATAAATTTTGGCATTAACTTTACCTGTTGCTTTCTTTATACAAATAGATTTGAGAAAAAAAATCATTCCGTGTAGATGAATATGAAGTGAAAATTAAGACACATGGAAAATATTCAGAGAACTGGAGAAATGGCAGAGGAAAATCAAAGGGAGACAGCTGCAAAGTTATACAAATGTGATGCCTAAATTCCTGCAAAAGACTCTCAAAACAACATTAGTGGAGATAGACAGATAAAGTAGCCCTTTTATTGAAATCTTTCAAGATGTACACAAAAAGCATGCGCACACCCATCAGCCTAAAATGTAAGAAACTCAGGAAAACTTATTAAACTTATATAACTCTATATGAATCTACAAAATACACATTAAAACCCTTAGGCAACAAATGAGCGGATGGAGAAAAATTAACAAATTGCCCCAATACAGAATGGAAACCATTCCAGCTTGTTGCTGAGTCTTATGTAAATCCTTCCCATCCTACCAGGCTGACTACTTTAAGAAAGTAATATCCTGCTGCCACAGAAACTTGATTAAGGAGACCAAGAGACAAATAAATAGCACTACCTTGTGGCCCTCCCCTAAATGGAAGCCCCTACGGGAAGGAGGCTGGGAAAGTGTAGAGCAGATTGGTGCTAAGTAATCTGATTTCATTCCAGAATTTGTCAAGAGTGTCTTGACCACTCCTCCTTTGAGTTTCATAATAGTGGCATCTCTATGTAATCTAGAGGATGTCAAGTTTTACTTTCCTACAAAACCAAAAAAAGGCTGTTCTCTAACTCAGAGAACAAATCTATACCAGCTAAGCACGTGCATTGCTGAAAGTCTGGAATCTTAAATGCAAAATATAAAATTCAAATTCTGATTCCATCTGTTGCCTGGAATCATTTTATTAGCATCCTCTGAAAATCTACCACTTGAACAGGAAAAGGAATATGATTTTTTTTAAACAGAAGAATTATTGAGTTATTTATGAAAATGGCTCCTTTTTGACTGGATTCAAAATGAAAAAAAATTCTCTTTAAAACTGTCTCTCTACATAATAACCCCATAGTATTCTATGAACATTAACATTTACAAAAGCAACTTCCATTTTTAAGCTACTAACTCTACATAATTTTTCAAATGATAAATCTAGAAACTAGACTATCTACTGGCATGCTTGTGTTGACTGGAATTTAAGACAGGGTAAATTTAAGCAGGGGGGGCAGGGGGAGATTTAACTCGGAGAAAGTCAGCAGAACACCTTTCTGACAAGAAACATATTCTTCTAGGTCAATCCTACCTCCCAGTCTGTGGTAGAAGTGGCTTGATTAGTTTTGCCTACGAACTACATTTTAGGCATATATATACATATCTATACACATACATACATATGTTCCAACTATTTATGTAAAAATACAGATGTGTACAAGGTATGACAATCTTCACTGATGAACCTTATAGCTTACCAAACATATGCTCCAGTATCTGTTGGAGGGAAAACATAACAGGACATAAGCAATCCCAGAGATTCTTGGAATGTGTTGCTGATAACTTCTGCAAGTAATAGAGAAGCCAAAGAGAAGAGGCTTTAACCTGTAAATAATGAGGTGGCTTGCCCTCTAAGCAAAGGACCCAGTTTCCACTGAATGCGTACAATCAAATCTTTGTCATGATTACCTTAAATGATTGTTACAAGAGGTGGGGAACACAGATCTGAAAGCCTTTACACCTTCACAATCCATACTGAAGAATGATCATACAGATCTGCATTTTGTTATCTGCAGA
>JAOXXN010033857.1:0-12111 GCA_026770055.1 Myrmophylax atrothorax
GCTGGAGCACCCTTCCAGGGGGGCCTGAGGCATCTCCCTCAACCCATCCAGGCTTATCAGGGGCCATCACCCCACACTGGGCTAAAGGGTAAAGGCCTATTCAGGAGAGAGAGATTGATATTTAAGAAGGCAGGTGCCATCCTGACCAATTCACACCCACATTTTCATTCACCAAAAGTGTCAGCTTATATATTGAGGATTATGGGTCATGATGAAAATTTGACACAGTAAGATATCCTGAAAAGATTTACACCACTCCAATCTCTAAAGCAGAATATTCAGATTCAGTGACTAATAATTGACTACTCCTTTCTTTCTTTGTGATTATTTTTGAAGTTTCTGTCTTTGTATGTTTCTGCCTATATTATATAAGAACTGGATGACAGAAAGTCACCATTTATTCTCTATCATTGTTTCCAACCTTTTTGACATGTCAAGTCCTATCTATGTAGGAAGAAAAAACCTGAAACAATTAACAAGTTTTAGATTTGTTGCTTTTCACATTAATTATTTCCTATTTCATGTTTCTGCAATATAACCCTGTATTTGACTGTCACTTTCTAGCTGGCAAATGTGCAATTTTCATGAGTAGTGACTGTCCAGGTCTGCAGATCTTGAACATTGGTAGAGTCCTGAGCATTACCCATGCATGCTCATCACATTTTGAATTATCTGGGAAGACTAAGTGCAGTCAACGTAACTGGGCTCAATGTGGTAATGAAGTTCTTATTTCTTGCTCTTGTCTCAAGTAGTTTTAAAACAACTAGATGCAGTTTATTTTTACACTATTTGTATAAAATACACATGCTGATATTTATAAAGTTATGTGTTGATATTTGCTATGTTGTGTAACCCATAGGAAAAATACAAGTGCCTGAACTTCTGACTTTTCTGTATGTCTGTGGGCATGTGTTGTAGTTTTAGTTAGGCCTTTTGGTAGGCCTCAGTTTTAGTAGACCCTGATAATGTTACAAAGGTTAAGAGAGACAGGTGTCACCTGACTAAAACAACCGAAGAAATATTTCATACCAGATGATGCAAACTGAGATATAAATACAGTAGAGTAGGAGTGTTCTCTCAGTTAGCACCATGGCTGCAGTAGAGACAATACATGCTGCCGCTGTTTCTGCTGTGCTGGGCCCTGCTGCTGCCACTCCTGCGTGGCATTTTAATTCAGAAAGGTAAATATTTTCTTGTTATTCTTTCTTTCTGTTCATTGTTGGGTGTCTTTTGGGGTTCTTTATAGATGCAGAATGATGGGATCTGTCTTCAGTGGGAAGTAGAAGATTGTTGTTACATCTAACTTGTGTAAGGGTGTGTTATATTGTAGTTTTAATTTTCTCTTTTCTGTATAAATATATATATATAATTTGTTTAAGTTTAAATCTTAGAGTTTCCAGGGTTTTTTCCCTCCCTTTTCTCAGGGGGGGGAGGGAGGCTGACTCTGAATTGAGCAGTTGGCATTTTGCCAGCTTAACCCAAGACAGGTACTTCGTGGAGAATTGGGGCAGTGACCAAGGACCTCAGCAAGTTTCCTGGGAGCTTGGCTGTATTCCTGGGAATTGTTACATAAACATACCTTGCTACCTTTATGTTTTAGTACATTCAGAACAAAAAACATAAACAATGGTTTCTTGCTGCTGGATGTTTTTTTTTAACCCTTTTACTGACTGTGAGTTCACACAGCTCCAATTGTATCTGCTGTGAATGTACCCACTCCAGGGAGAGGCCTTACGGCCCAAGAGACCTGTCTTTCTCTCCTGCCCCACCTCAATGGAGAGTAAACACCAAGCGTGAGTCACGTGGTGAACTATGGCCCTTCCTGTGTGACCGGGGGAAGACATGAGAAAGTGGGATGGTGAATCTACTTCTGTGCTCGAGGCCCAGGTATGGAAATCAAAATGGAAGAAAGCTGATAAAAAAGCTGTCTACATAGTTGAAGTAGAGATCCCAGAAAATACTCAAGAACAGCAATAAGGCTTCCCTGCCTCCAGACAGGAGGAGGAGTAGGACTACCAAGTCTATTGGACACTGCTGAACCAGAGGAGTGGCTAAAGCTTTCCTCCTACACTGGCTTGTGGATGATAGCAAATGCCCTGTAGGGGTGGCTAGACCAATGGAAGAAGACTAATTGGAAGCATGGAGAGGCCCATGTGGGCAATTGATGTGTGGCAGGACACTGCTGCTTGAGCAGAATCTGTGGAGATTCGTCATGTGGATGCTCATGTGCCCAAAGGCTGAGACAAAGAGGAACATCACACCTGGACTAGCATAAAGGACAGTTGTTCCTGGCTAGATGGGCCCATGATGTCCCAGACCACCCATAGGTGGGTGCAAGGCCGAGGAGTGGATTTAACCATGGGCACTATTTCTAAGGTTATCCACGATTGTGAAACATGTCCTTGCTATTGTGAAGATGCCTGAAGAGGGGATGGTGACCCCAATGGGGGGATGGAGACCCTTGAGAAGGGGATGGTGACCCCAGTGGGGGTATGGTGACCCCTGAGAAGGGTATAGGATGATCCCAGTGTGTGCCTCAAGTACATTTAACCTTGGGAAAACAAAATAATTTGCATTTTGAGTTGTGTGTTGCAAGACATGAACCATCAGGTGAAGAAGACCTGAGCTGAACTGGTGTTGGTGTCCAATGATGAACTGTTTTTTTCTTGCATGAAATACCCCATCCTAGTGAAATAATGCCTACAATATGGAGGAATGAAAGATGGCTTGGAAAAAAACAAAGAAAACAGAATGCTGAAAGGAAAAGGTTTGTCCTTGTGTGACAGTTTGTTCTATGTAAGACTTGTAAATTTGAGTATTTAAGACATTCAAAAAATTCACAGAATGACACAGTCACAGAATATTCTGAGTTGGAAGGGACCCACAAGGCTTGATGAGTCCAGCTCTCAAGTGAGTGGCTCATATAGGGATCAATCCCACGACCTTGGTGTTGACCATTGAGAGAGTCTTGCCGACATTCCAAAAGCAGAGACTGTTGTCTCTCTACTGGAGGTGTCACTATGGTGACATGCAAGTCCTGAATCAAAACCTAGTTTTCCTCGTTCTAGTGCCTGAAAGCATGGCTCTTTTGAATGATGTCCTATTTGGCAGAAGCTGTCTTCATTTGCATAAATGCCCATTTTTTTCAGCAATTTTAATTGACAAAAAGATGGAGGCATCAATTTTCCTTCAGAGTGCATCCTAGAAAACTAAGATGTAGGCTGGAGAAATATTTATCTTGCCATGAACAATCAAAATGTTGTTATTACTCAGTAAAGATATATCCATGATGACATGTTATATTTCATGCAAGACTGAAACATGTAGAATTAATTAATTGCTGGAGAAGTATTTCATCATTTTCTATAGAAACACTGGCAAGAATTTGACTGTTTATAACAAACTACTGATTTTTTCTCAACTTTTAAATGTATGTATATGAAAAAATAGTTACAGTTTTTATTGAAGGTGCTAGATTCTGTGGCATCATCTACTTAATTTCAGTTTTCGTTTTCTACTACAAAAATTCTGAGTTCCCTGTTGCTGTAACTTCTCACAATTCCTTTTATATTTATGCATGGTTCTATGTAATTGGAACCACAGAAGCAGAGACTGCTTCCATCCATATTCTCATGTATTTTGATGGTGCCTGATGATAATAATTGAAGTGCTCCTTCCTCATACTCATTTAACCACATTGCTGAAGGTTTTAGCTGAGCCTGCTAGTTACAAAAGAAAATGGTTATCAAAGAATACAGTATTACTTTCCTAATAGCCCTCTAGCCTGCTCATGCTCAAGAAATTCTTGGGCAAATAAATGCTGCTCAGGTTTATTTCCTCCAAATGGGAATATGACCGTAGACTCCATAAAGAAGAAATTGGTCTTTCAATCTCTTTAGAATAATAGGATTTCATGGTGTTATTTGGTATGGTGATTTGACATAAATTTTATTCTGGCCTATGACGTACATATGTATATAAAATCTGGTGTCATACATGCCATCTTACCTTTTAATTGGTCAATTAGTTCTCCAAAACTCATAGTGTTGTTACATAGTTTTAAGCTTCCCAAGTTTATTGTCTAACTTTGGTGAGATAGTTGATGAATGAGCACTCATCACTGGGCTTAATCTTTTGATACAATATTGACGTTCAAGAGCTGCTTAGGCTGAGAAATGGAAGCAAAACTAGTGGTTCTCACATTTAGAATTCAGATGAAACAATTTGTTTATAGAACATTAACTGTAACTCTTGATTGTATATAGTTAATTTCTATTCTAGGAATCATTACCCTTTTTTTATTGAAAGTGAGTGCATATATAGAAAAGACTGACTTTAAGGTGGAGGAGACATCTTAGTGTAAGAAACTTTTCTTTTTCTACAGAGCCTATCTTGATCTAGTGAAAATTCTTCTTGTTAACAGGTTTTCTACACATTTCTTTGAAACTGAAGCTATAATGTAAGCAGAAGGGGAAATTAATATATATTAATAAAGGGTATATACATTTTAAAGTAATCAACTACTTCTGTCATGGTCTTACTAGTATAGTTATTTAAAAGATACAGTAAATCTATAGAGGCTACCCTGCAAATGTGACTGTTTTTTAATTTTATGATCTTGTGCTTATGATAGACATATTTTAGAAGTAAAAAAATTGTTTTGATATCTACAGCTATCTTGATATTTGTGGTTTTAAATGGTGACTGATACAGGAACTCAGGCTTTGGCAGACAGCTGTTGCCAGCTTCATTATCTTGCTCTAAGCTCTATAGCAACAGGCCAAAGACAATAAGGCACTTGTGCGAGGTTTAATACGCTGAAAGTAACCAGCATTAATTTTCATAATCTCTATTTTTTTGATCTTAGAAGTGCTTAACAATTTTGTTTGTAGAATTTTCCTTGCTAACTATGGGCATTTAAACATGGCCTATGGGGCCATGTGAACACTGATAAAAATCTCCTTGCTTCTAGATAAGCTTTACAGCTGAAAGAAAAATGAAATGTTTTGTGTATTTAAGTTTATTGCAACTGCTGTCCTTAAGGTTATTACTGCATCAATTTATTTCCCATTAAACAAACAAACAAACAAAACTCTAGAGCTGCATGCACTGGTCTTATATTTTCTTAGTAAAATCTACTCATATATGAAATACTTCTTAGTTTATCCTGTATGGAGTTGAATCACAAAACATTATTATTTATCTGTTTGTTATATACCTATGACAGATCTCAAGTTTCTCTTTGAGCCCTTGGAAAATACTCTTCAGCTGTGGATCTTAGATTCTTATTGTAATACATTGAATTTATTTTTGATGAGAGAAAAATTTACATTTTAAAAGATCATCTCCTCTGATGGCATAGTTGTATATCACAGGTTTCAGAGCATCTTGCTGAGAGAATAGTTACTGGCAGGTGTTGGGGGAAATTTGAACAGCACAGGCCATAGCCTGCTGTTAGAAGCCTGTATGCCCAACCCAGCCTATGCAGATAATAGCGAGGCGACTGAGTCCTTGAGTCAGTTTCAAAAGGAAACAAACTAGCAGAAGAAGCAGACAGATAGCAAGATGTAGGAGACCGTGGAAACAGGCAGGGACAGCAACACAGCAGTGCATGGCTTGAAAGGAAGCACCAACTGAATTGTTATGTTAGGCGCAAGCACTAGAGGCAGGGGCCAATCAAGTCATGTTGCGAGGCGCGTGAACACTAGCTATTAGCGAATAGCGCGCTTGTATTATTCATGTGCTTTTAGAAGTATGAGATATAAGTAAGTGTGTAATAAACAATAAACTGAGCATTGATCATACCTCCATGAGGATTCATCTTTGACTCCGTGCCGAACCCCTGGTGGCTCCTTACCTTAGGCAGGTTGATTAGTATACTCCCTTTTTATCATGATTCCATCTTTTAAGATGCTAAGTGCTGCTAATTGAAATAGAGCGAGCAAAATAGGTAAAAGACTGAAAGGGCTTTTCAGAAAATTTTCTATTTCCTATTCTGAAACATAGAGTACTAAGATTGCAAGCTGTATTTTGTATGTAGCTATAGAAAAACATATTTTTGTAACCTTTTACTTTTCTTTCATGATGTTCAGAGCTGTAGGAATAACCATTTTATTTTTGCATGTTGCTGTCCAGTTATACATAACATGATGTGAACTTTTAAGTTGATACAGAACTTAGGAATTTTTTCTGTGATGAAAATTATTGAAATTGCGTGTTTTGACTACATGTGGAGCGTTTCATGTTTTTTTCTTTTGTTGTTGTTGTTGTTGTTTGGTTTTGTTTTTCTGGTTGTTTTGCTTTTTTTTTTTAATTACTCATAGTTTTCTGTGTATAATAAATTATCAGGATCATTTTAAAGAATCTTCATTTCTGTGACTGCCTCCTACTTTTCTAACCAAGGCAGGCTTTCTGTATTTGGAAAGAATCATAAAGTAGTTAGACTTCTTGAGTGCTCTAATCTGAAATAATTACACCAATTTCTTTTGGAAAAATAGACTGCACAAGTTTGACATTTAAAGTGAAGGAAAGAAAATTTTATATTTTATTTTAAATATAGCAGAAAATTGATTTCCCTATATATTATCAAGCAATACTCCTAACCATTAAAGAGATTTCAAAAAGAAGAGATGCTTAGCTGTGATCTTCTCATGCAGAGAGAGTGTGATTTTGGGAGCTGGATTTTGGATGTGACCTCATGCCTAAAATGGAAGGTGGAATGTACCCACATTGCCTTTGACAAGGGCTCAAATACTGGAAACCTTTCTCCTTACTTTTCTCTCTGTTCCAGCTTTTTTGTCAGTTCATTAGGTACTGGAGAAGATCAACTACCTTCTTTACTTATCCATAGAGAGAGGTGGGCCTTCCCTTCCACATTCTCCTTCCCTGAACTCCTCTTATTCTTGTGGAAGTCACTAAGACAGAAGTTTGCAGCTTTAAAGTGCTATGCTGTTAAAGTTCGACAATTCACAATGGTTTTTGTTGCAGCTAAGCCTGATTGTAGATATTTGGACTTGCGGAGCGTCTTCTGGGGATTATTGATCTGGAAACCATGATTTTTTTCTTCATCAAATGCTGCTGCTGCCAGTGAACATCTTTCAGAGACAATTAAATCACAAGAACATTTACATCTTATTTTACCCAATTAATAGTCATGTTCTGTCTATGGAAAGAATTCAAACAAAGGTAGCCATCAGAATTTATTTTAATTTCTCAGGGGTTATTAGCTACAATTTTAAATTTATGTTTTCTGTGGAAGTCTTTACACCAATAAATTCCAACCCCATTTTTATTGAAAAAACAGACGAGATTTTTTTTAATTGTGTTATTAACTGACATACTATGGTTTAATTGACCTAACACGTAGTCCAGGGATGAACACAAAGAGACTTCAGGGCCTTGCAACAGTGGCTGAGGGATTCTGGAGCACAGGTTATTTTCTTTTCTATCCTCCCAGCTGAGGGTAGTGACATTGGAAGAAACAGATAAACCCAGTCTATTAATATATAGCTTTGTGGCTCGTGTCACAACCACTTTTTGGTTCTTTGACAATGGATAGCTTACACTATGTGACATTGAGGGGAGGGGAATAGTTCCTGCCTGTCCTCTGGAGCCAGGGAATGCAGAGACAGAGGCTTCTGTTCACTCCGGGGGTGAGTGGCAAAAATGTGTTTATTGCGAAATCCTGGGCTTATATAGGGTCCCGAGGGGAAGGTGCTGGAACTGGGACCTGATAGGATAAGGGCTTGGGCAGAAAGGAGGGCGTTAGGTGCTGACTAGCCAATAGGAAAACAGAGGGACCAGATCCAATAGAAAACTGTGGACTGGGGATAGACTGGTGCGATAGCCAAAAGGGTTAGGACAGGGGTGGAAGCTGGCAAAAGCAGTAGCCACTAGCTGCACTGGTGACACAAGGCAGGGACATTCCAGCATGGAGCCATCCTGGCTCCTTCCTGCCGGGCATAGCCCTGCCTCATCCCAGGTTGGAAGAGGCATGCCTGGGCAAGCTGGAGGAGGGGCAGGGGCTCCCCACCCCCTGGATGGGACTGTTCTGGCCCATGGAGAGAGACAATGCCTGTGCCTAATGGATGTGGTGAGTCATCACAGAACAAAAGCCTCTGGGGAAGACAGGGAAAGACAAAGGATGGGATGGATACAATGCAGGGTGGGGGGTGATAAAAATGTAGGGAGAGGGGATACAGAAACTTTATGAACTAAAAGCCTGTACAGAGAAAACACACATCTTTTAGACTTCAACAAGTCTCTCATGTATGTGGTCAGTAAGGTTCAAGGTCCTACCCAGTGCTGTCCTCCTCAGGCATGCATTCTAGTGTTTTCCCACACTACACGGCACCAGTCATGCTGGCATCAGATGAAATTCTCCTGCCTCTGGGACAGCAACCCAGCTAAGGTGCCTGTAAACCAATGCATGAAGCATGGGCAACATACGGGTGGAGGTGGAAGCCACTGTGCTGCTAGAAAGCTGTGATCTAGATGTCATGGATGAAACTTGGTGGGGTGAATCCCATGACTAGAGTGTAGCTACTGAGGGCTGCCGAGTGTTCTGGACAGGGAAGGATGGAGAGGGGGAGGGGTTGCCCTCTACATTGAGAGGCAGATTGAAAGTGTGCTGGTGGGCAAGAATTAGGGACTGAGGTGACAAAGGGAACCTTGTGGTTGGTGTTCAATACAGGCCCCTGATTGAAGCCTTCTTTTTCTAGCTGCAGGAGGCGTCACGCTTGCAGGCTCTTGCTCTGCTGCAGGACTTCAAGCACCCTACTGGGAAAATAGCAGTGAGCTGTAGGCAATTCATATCAAGATTGGAGGCAGCTTGGGCTGCAGTGATCCCGCATTGGAGGAGTTTGCAGTCCTGAGGGATATGGGTAAGGAGAAGGGTGAAGTTAGGACCCTGTACATTATGAAAGCAAACTTCCACTCTTCAGGGAAATAGTCAGTAGGATCACCTGGTAAACAGCCCTGAAGGACAAGGGAGTAGAAAAGGGGTGAACGGCTTTTAAGGACATCCTTCCATAGAGTGCAAGAGCTCGGAATCCCCAAGAGTAAGGAACTGGGCAAGAAAGGCAAGAGACTGTCATTACTGAGCAGGACCTGCTAGTCAAACTAAAGGTCAAAAATCAAATCCACAGACAGTGAAAGCAGGGACAGGTATCCTGGAAAGAGTAGAGAGTTGTGTAAAATATTGGTTGTATAGGATTGAGGTCAGGAAGACCAAGAAGAAGCTTGAAATGAACTTGGCAATGCATTCTAGAGTAAAACGAAGGACTTCTACAGGTATGTCAGCCATAAAAAGAAAGTCAAAGAAGGTGTACCCTGCCCAATAAACAAGGCAAGGAAACTGGAAACTATGGGTGAGGAGAAGGCTGAGGGACTCCACAACTTTTTTGTCTCAGTCTTCAATAACAATCTTTCTTCTCACACCTCTCAAGTAGATGGACAGTAGGATGGGCACTGGCAAAGAGTGGCTCATGTTTGTGACCACCTGAGGAACTCAAATATGTGTAAGTCTGTGGGATCTGATTAGATGCATGAGAGAACTAAGATGGTTCAGCCTGGATAAGAGAAGGCTCCAGGGTGACCTCACTGCAGCCTTTCAGTACCTAAAGGAGCCTAGAAAAGAGTTGGAGAGGGAGTGGTAGGAGTAGTAATATTTTCAGAAAGAGTAGTAATTCGAAAAAGGTTAAAGCCTTTAAATTGAAAGAGATTTTGATTAGATATTAGGAAGAAATTCTTTACTATGTGGTGAGACATTGGAAGAGGTTGCCAGGAGAAGCTCTGGATACTCCATCCCTGGAAGTGTTAAGGCCAGTTGAGCAACCTGATGTAGTGGAATGTTCCCTGTCCATGGCAGTGGGACTAGGTGATCCTTTAAGGCTCCTTACAACCCAAATAATTCTATGGTTCTATGATACTGTGACTTCCCAATCTTATCCCTTCAGTGGTGATAAGTGAAAAAATTGAGTACTTGGACATAATTACGTATTTCTAAAATAAGCATTAATTATAAAAAACTTAATTGAAAGTAAGATTGTACAGCTTACTTCATGATGCACAGGCTTTGTATTATAGTATGTATTCCTGCTGAAATAGCAATTAAAGGTACACCACCACCTTCCCTTGCCACCACAAGTGAGAATAACTATCTTCCAAGCTTCAGGTTACACTTGGACAGACTGGTAAATTCCTCATTAGTTGTTTCCTAAGTTCTTAGATGCTGTGTTTTGAATTACAGTAATAGCTCTTACTTTTATAATTACTGTATAAGCCCCAAATGTTTTTCAAAAATCAAAATCATATTAGGTTTTTGTTTCTATCTTTTTTTTTAATAACATGGAATATATTTCTATTCTAAATGTACCAGGTACAGGGGGTTCATTTTGAATTTAAGTAGTTTGAAGTCAAATCCAGAAGAATAGCTGGTCTGAATTGTCACATATACCATTTTATACTAATTAGTTTGGGTCTGTTATGATGTTGTAATTGTTGTTATTGTTGGTTTTCCCTTGCTACTTAAGCTGTTTGGACAGAAACCTGACTCTGCTGAAGCAGTTGCAAGATTCTTGAGGAACTTGCAAATCATCTTGCATTTATACAGGCCAATATAAGTTCAGTTACTGAACCCATACAATTGGCACAAAGAAGTCGTTAGAAATACTTATCACTGCTTGCCACTGTACTAAATGGCTACTGTAAAGAAAGAGATATTCCCTTTTCTTTATCCTTGACATTGATGCATTTATATATTTTTAGATCACTTTCTAGAAATGTAGCACTCAACAAGTCTTCATCAGATATAATTGGTACCTCAGTGTCCCATGAGAAAAGTAATAGTTCTTACATTAATAAATGAAGGTGCTTGGGTGTAGTCCTTGGTACTGAAACCAATCCACCTGGCATGGCATGTATTTTGGCAGTTTGATTTCATGCAGCTCCCATTTTGGGAACAGTCTCTGAACCATGCTGTCTGCCTGGGAATTGTTCAGAGAGGAGTTAGAACAGGCCAAATTTGTGCCAAGAAATAGTCTAATAACTTAACAAGCAGACACAGTTGAATTACAGTATCTAGGAAGTAATAGTGACACAATGAAGAGGAAAACTAGATATTTAAGTTGGACATGGGGTCAAAATACCTTTTCCTAACTTTCAAAGTTACACACTAAAAATTCCCTTTAGTTAAATTTTTCTGCAAATCTGGATATTTTTTCCAGAGACATTTCCTTTTCTAATTTAAATATTTTCTTTTCTTTCCTTTAATTTTTCTAAAGCATTGAGAATGCAATTCAAATTTCATCAACACTACTAGTATTCTGCATGTAATATTTATTTTTTGTTTTCCAAAAGTAAAGCGTACTCAGCCTTTCTAATGGTTATGTGCAGGTCCCTGTGTCTGTAGAACCTATGAAGGTATTCTTAAACTTATCTGGAAGAATATAGTGTTAGCTTTGTTTTAGTCTGTGGGTCTCAGAGTGCTGTTGGCCAGCTTTTTACTGATCAGTTTGGAATGTGTAAAGCTCAGTTTCTGCAGAGCTCTTGCTTTGGATGCAATTAAAAAACTCTGGAGTAACTGCAGAAGGTAGGTATGGGCTTTCCAGAAAAAATATCATTCAGTCTTTGGCTACAGCAGCAGCATTCACTGTCAGATCATGAGAATTTAGTTGAAATGTGAAAGCATTATGATTCTCATCAAATACAAAATATGTTTTAAAAGCCAATCTCAGCTAAATTTTAAAATGCAATCAGCTTGTGTTACTGTTACAGGAATTTGTCTGCACTTTATGGTGTTATAATCATGTTACACAAATGCTTAATGATGTTCAAGCATTTACTTTTGTAGGCTGTACATCACTTTTTCAAAACTAAACCTCTCACAGAATTTTTAACAGCATTGTGATGTAGATATTTTAAGTGGTATTTTTAATACTAGGTAGTACAGAAACTCACAAAGAGTAGATTTGTTTTATAAAAGATTGTATCTTACTTAATGTTATGGGTTCACCTAGGTGGGCCTAAATTTAGATTTTGAAATTTGGACTAGGCCCGAAATTGTCGGGTGACTTGAGCTGGGCTGGGCTAGCTGACAGCTGACTTCTTCTA
>JAOXXN010033858.1:0-12102 GCA_026770055.1 Myrmophylax atrothorax
GGCTTGGAGCAGCCTGGGCTGGTGGGAGGTGTCCCTGCCCATGGCAGGGGTGGCACTGGGTGGGCTTTGGGGTCCTTAAACCAGTCTGTAATTTTCTAACTCTCTCTGCTCTTGCAGTTCCCTCAGTCCCACCCCTGGGCCCTTCTGCCAAGGAGAACTGCATGGAATGGGTTCCAGTCACTTGGATTTTCAGATTATCCCAACAAGTTCTTGCTCATCATTTTCAGTAATCTTGGAAACCAGTTTGATGCAGCCCAACAGTGGCCATGGTGGGATTCAGCCTAAGGCTGGACTTGGTGATCTTTCCTACCTTATTGATCCTCTGGTTCCAGATCCAGCAGCTGAGAAATGCCCGTGAGGAGAGAAGTGCCACATGTCCTGTGCCATCAGCTCGGGGGGCTGAGAAATGAGGTCTGAAACACAGGACTTGGAAGAATCATTTGGAAGCCCTTCCTTATCCCAGTGTGAGAGGAACCCAAACGTGCAGCTCTGCCCACCCATGGGTGCATGATGTGCTCCCAGCTGGAATTTATGCTTTTGAAATATTTTCTGCTTTCCATTGCAAAAGGAGACACTTTCCCCCCAGGCAGAGGCAGAGCAAGGCACGGTATTTACCCAATATTTCACCTCCTAAGCAAGAGAAATGAGTCTCAATTCACAGAAACAAAAGTAGACAGAGAAATGCAGACTCTTGCAAGAACTGTCAGAGTCAAGCAAGAATATTATTTCATATTCAGTATACCTGGAGATGTCACAACCCCCCAGAGCAGCACTGGAGCTCAGTCCTTCCCTTCATCACACACCGAGGGAAATCAGAATTATTTCCAGTGGGACTTCAGAAATAACCAAAGTGATCCCAACACCCTGAGCAGTGTCCAAACAGCCACGTGGACCTTGTGTTTCCCTTCCTAATTTCCTCAGCTTTTTCATCTCCCTTCTCCAGGTTTCACTCTGGGTTCAAGTTTAGTGCAAGGAATAACCACATGATAAAAGAACACATCAATGTAAAAGCAGAAATAAGCTCTTGCAGAGCCAATATTTTCATGGCAAGAAAGCAAATAAAATTACATTTGCTATCTTAAACCAATATCATAAATCCTAACATGCCAAAAACAATTCTAATTTAATTATGCAAAAAAGGCTTCTAACCTTAACAACAAATCATTATCCCAAGGAAATCTGAATTGGCTTTTACAGTGTCAAAATAAGAATATCTTCCCATAGCAGGCAAAAAGCGACGTGGGGAAACATGAAATGTGTCTGGTAAATTAAAAATCTGTTATTAGAACTTGCAAACTGGAGCTGGAGGAAGCCATGTAGTTAAAAGTGTTTTCATGTATTAATAACCACGAGTTTATCTCTGTTTCCAAGATTCCCTCCTCCCCTGCTCTGCCCCTTCCCCTCCTTACCCCTCCAGCTTCTCACCAGCTCATTTACTGCTAGAATTTAACTTCTAGTTCAGGAGGAATAATTTTGAGCTCAAATTGCTTGGAGCAGCCTGGCCCAGAGGGAGGTGTCCCTGCCCGTGCCTGGGGTTGGAATGGGATGAGCTTTATGGTCCCTTCCAAGCCAAACTATTCCCTGGCTCTGTGGCTCTGCCATCCCATGGATTGCAGGTGCTGCAGTGGGGTGGGACAGCCCAGGCAAACCCAGAGTGTCCTTGGGGGTGTCCAGGGTTTCTGCCATCCCATGGATTCCACGTGCTGCAGTGGGGTGGGACAGCCCAGGCACTCCCAGATCCTCCTTGGGGGTGTCCAGGATTTCTGCCATCCCATGGATTCCAGGTGCTGCAGTGGGGTGGGACAGCCCAGGCACTCCCAGATTGTCCTTGGGGGTGTCCAGGGTTTCTGCCCCAGCTCCTGGTGGGACTCACAGCTGCCCGGTGGGGGCAGTGTCTGTGCTCCTGCAGATGCACAGAGTTTATTAAAATCCGTAATCTTTTGAGCCCATTTCTGGTGTGGGATTAGCAGCACCTCCAATCCCCACAGGAGAAGCCCCTGAGCCTCCCCAGCAGCCCTTCCAACTCTGAGCCCTGAGCTGTGGCCCCCCGAGCTGCCCCTGGGGAGGCTGAGCTGGGAGGGAGGGCAGAGCTGGCTCAGCACTGGCTCCTGAGGGGCAGAGCAGGGGAAGGGGCTGGCACTGCCAGACCCAGCTGTGCAGCAATTCACTGACCCCTGCAACCTGCCCTTCAGTTCAGGCTTGGCATTAAACATTAGTCCATGAGCAGCTCCTCAGTGTCTCCTGTTGGCAGCCAGGGGGGCTGGGGGGCTGTTGGGTGGATAAAGTGCAATGAAAAATGCTCCTTCTGATGGGCAAATGATTCTGCAGGTACAGGAAACAGCTGATTTATTTTCCTAAGGTATCTACATCAGATAGCACATGAAGAATAAGTCTGCATGTTATTTGTGTGCATCCCCCAGACAGAGATCCCTGTGCTGGCCCTGGGAGTTCCCAGGCTGAGGCAGGACCTGGGAGGGGACACTGTGATTAAAGACTGAACCTGGAAGTCAAATGTTATTTGCTGCCTGCCCCTGCCTGCCAACAGCTTTGTCTTCCTGCAGTACAAGTTCCATAGTGGTACTTCCTTGAGCTGCTGCCACAGCCTGTGACACCAAATTGTTACCTGGAAATACTGGGGATATGTTCAGTGTTTGGGCCATGGCATGACAAGGGGAGGGGAAAACACCAATGGAGTTTGGCTTTCAGTAGGAGGTGTAACCTTGGGGAAGGTTATGCACAGTTCAGGAAGTTGAATTTCAGTAAATCTTGGGGGGAGTGGGACTCCCAACCTCCCCAACCAGCCCTGCTGCAAGGCTGGAGGAGCTTCAGGTGCCTGTTGGAGAGGGTTCCCCTGGAGTTCCTGGCATGAGGCACTTTATTCTGACATGGGGAACTCCATTTATTGCCTGGAGCTGCAGAGAAATGACACACCATGTGCACCAGGCCGACTGTCCCACTGCAGGGAATGAACTGGGATGTTGCTGGACAGAAGCCAAACTGAGCCCAGTGGTCCTTGCCATGCTGGGCTGGGCACCCTTGGGCACATCCTGGGAAGGGACTCATTCTGGCAGGAGGTATCCCTGGATATTTTCTTGCAAAACAATTAATTTAGTGACAGTGAAAGTCACTCAATGGCATTTCCTTTCACTGGTGTCCAAATCTTTGAAAGCTCAGCACCTCAGAGCAGGAACCTGAGTGAGGCAACTCCCCTGCCAGCCCTGGATGAAGGGCATCTGTGCAAGTGAAGGATGTGGAACTTCAAGGTGTTGAGCAGGAGTTTCCTTCCCTGTGAATGGAAACACCAAGAGGAACCTCCCTGCCCCAGCCTGTGTGGGAGACACCACCCACCCCCTGTGGCTGAATGCAGAAGGGAAAGGACAACCAGCAAAGGACAGGGAGGAAAATGAAGCTGTTCCCACGTGTGAGGCTTTCACTCCATGGCTTTCCACCCAGCTGGGTTAGCCAGAATGCTTCCAAAATCCATGGCTTTCCACCCAGCTGAGTTAATCACAATGCTTCCAAAATCCATGGCTTTCCACCCAGCTGAATTAATCACAATGCTTCCAAAATCCATGGCTTTCCACCCAGCTGGGGTAACCAGAATGCTTCCAAAATCCATGGCTTTCCACCCAGCTGAATCAACCAGAATGCTTCCAAACACTTGGAATGTGTCAGTTTTAATTGAAGAGTGCTCTCTGTAAAGATTATTTTCAGGAGAAAAGATGAGGAATGCAATTAAATACATTCAAAGGACCCCCCTGTGCCAGGCCCCAGGGGCCTTTAGTTCATTAACGTGGCACTGCTCAGGCTCTGAAGTGGCTGAGCAGGACTTTGCTGAGACAGTTCCTCATTAACACTGGGCCACCTCTGTCCTTGCAGGAGCCCCCACCTCGCTGGGATCTCAGACATCCCTCGAGGGCTGAGCCTGGCACGGGGAATGTGGGGCACAAACAACTCCCAATCAGCCTTCCCTGAGCACGAGGAAAGACCTCAGATGAATCCAAGTCCTCCTCATTTGGCAGACTCACTTTAGTGAAGGGTTTCTCATTAGCAAGACCAATTTCCTTTATTTTTCTCTTCTTTTCAAACAAACTTGGAAGAATTGCCAAGCCCCTTTGTTGTCCACTGCCTGATGTTTTTATTTCCCTAAATTGCAGTGTGTGGCTGGAACCAACCAGGTGACCTGTGAAGCTTTAGCTGTGGCAGAGCCCAGACAGCAGAGGCCAGAAGGCAGTTTCCCTTTGCCAACCATCCTGGTGAGTGTTTTGTGCCAGTGCCAAGAGGACGTGAGTGGCTCTGCTGTCAGAGGGAGGATCCTCAGGGGGTGATTGTGCACCAAGTTTATTACCAAGTTCCTGCCTCCATTACAGCTGATGGCAGTGCCTGAGGTTGCCATGAGCATCTCCTCTGTCCTGGCATAGATCCCCTGTGTACCATTTCCATTTGCATCTTTCCTGGACCAAACTGTGAAAGAAAATGCATGAAATTATGACTCACATTAACTGGGTGAAGAGCCTGCTCAGATCAGAAATGTCCTTTATTTCTCAGGCACTGGAGATGGCTGGATGGGAGGTTATTGCTTTTTTATTATTAAATCAAGGCACATTTGGAAGCTCTGCTTGTCATTAGAATATTTGTGTGGAATTAGTAGGAAGTGCTGCAGCAAAGAAATGCTACAAATGTGTTGGGGCTGCCTTGCCTGCATTTGCAATGTCAGAGCTCAAGGGCCATTAACCAAACTCAGCAGGTCCATAAATCCCCTCTGGAGAACAGAGATCCCAGGGTGAGAGCAGGTGCCAGTGAGCAGAGCCCATGGGAATGTTCCTGCACCCAGAAGTGGTGCCCAGGATGGGCAGGGGCTGGGCTGGAGGTGTGAACATGATGGTCAAGGCCAGGCTGGACAGGGCTTGGAGCAGCCTGGGCTGGTGGGAGGTGTCCCTGCCCATGGAAGGTGTCCCTGCCCATGGAAAGTGTCCCTGCCCATGGCAGGGGGTGGAAGGAGATGATCTTTGGTTCCCTTCCAACCCAAAGCATTCCAAGATCCTGTGACCCCCAAGCCCAGTGGCAGCACCTCCTCCATCTCCCCCTGTTCCTGCAGCTGATCCCAACTCCTGGTGCTCAGGGCTCCTTTGGGACAGGGCTGAGCCCCCTGCACAGGGTCCTGGAACACCTTCTCATGTGCCAAGGGGTTCCATGGTGCCCCCTGGGCTGAGATGGTGTTTGGGGGTTCAGGTGAATGCTGGGTGTGTCTCAGGGGTGCCAGGAGGACATGAGAATGGTCTGTACAGACACTGCACCCCAACCTCACTGATTTCAGCCTCAGCAACACTGAAAGGAAGGACATTCTGTGATCTGGCACCTCTGACCTGGTGAAAGTAACTGTTGGAAATGCTGCATCCCAATGAGGACTCTGTGCTGCTGCTGCCTCTGCCCATTGCTGGCACAAAGAAAGATATTCCACGCTCTTCTGCTGAGCTCTTCTTGGGGAATGGCAGACCTGAGAGCTAGCAAGGGCTCTGCCAGCCTGTTGGTGCCCTGCATGCCCATATCAGCCCAGGGGTTCTGCCAGGAGCACTGGGAGTGCCTGTGGGCTCAGGGGCTGCTGCTGCCCACTGCCCTGGGTGCTGATTCCTGCCCACTGTCCCTGGGTGCTGCTTCCCTGCCCACTGCCCTGGGTGCTGATTCCCTGCCCACTGTCCCTGGGTGCTGAGTTCCTCCCCACTGCCCTGGGTGCTGAGTTCCTGCCCACTGCCCAGGGTGCTGATTCCTGCCCACTGCCCTGGGTGCTGATCCCTCCCCACTGTCCCTGGGTGCTGAGTTCCTCCCCACTGCCCCTGGGTGCTGATTCCTGCCCACTGTCCCTGGGTGCTGATTCCTGCCCACTGTCCTGGGTGCTGATCCCTCCCCACTGTCCCTGGGTGCTGACCTTCCCCTGCACTGGCTCTGGGACCAGCTGCTCTCTGGGCTCTGACAGAGGACCCTTCCAGCCTCAGAAGACAAGAGCAGATATGATGGAGAGGGTTTGTGTGTTGGCACCCACACCAGATGTCTGGCAGGAGATTTTGGTGACAAGTAACAGCCTGGCCCTGGCACTGGCACTGCCACTTCACTGTTCCACTCATTCCCTGCCCACGGCAAGTGGTTGGAATGGGATGTTCTTTAAGCTCCCTTCCAATGCAAAGCATTCCAGGGTTCCATGACTTGCAGCCCCCCCAGTGGCAGCGCTGGAGGCAGGGCTGGCCCAGCCCCAGGGAAGCTGAGCAAGGATTGCTGGTCCCCACATGGGCTGCAAAGAGGAAAAGACAGAAGGTGGTTTGTGTTTGAAACCCAAATAGAGCTCCCTCAAAGCTGAGATGGTGGCAGAGTTACCAGCTGTGCTGCTGAAGGGGTAACCCCTTTGGAGGCAGGTCCCCAATGGAAGGGCACATAACCCTTGTAGGGGAATCTGGAACTCACATTGTGATGGAGAAAGAAATTTAAAAGTAGAAAAGGGTGAGGACTCTTAAAAAGCAAAGAAAAGAACAGCAAAGGATAAGTCAGCTCACTGCTAAACGTATGCTCTTCTTTTTGAGTTTTTTAAGACCAAATATTTTACAAAGACCCTCACAATTCCTGCATTCTTTGCAGTGCCAACCTCCCCCCTGATGGTTTCCCTCAGGAGACACAGACAAGGTGTTGCACTGATTCCCTCCTAACTCGCCATCAATAGCTCAAGTGATTGCAATTAGCTGATCATAGAGCAAATTAACCTGCTCACCTGCAAAGAACAGAAGACTCTGGGCCTGACTCATTATGATCCTCGTGTTTTCTGAAGGAAATTGTTCTGTGAAGATTAAATGGGATTCACCAGGGAAGAGCCAGTTGCAGAGAATAATTAACTCCAAAGTTTGGAGCTCCTCTCCCCCACCCAGTGCCAGCTGAGCCCTCCCCAGCCCTGGGTGCTCCTGCAGAGGGCACTGCCAGCCTGTGTTGGGCAGCAGGGGCAGCTCCTGAGTGGGGCAGGGCAAGAAAAGGAGGTTAAAAGGCCTTGAAAGGCTGAAGAGAAGCCTTTGTGTGGCTGTGAGAAGGTTCTCTGTGCACCCCCTGGGACTGTAACCAGGAGGCAGAGACAAATGGGGCTCCAGCAAAACAAAGTGCTGGCAAAGATGTTTTTTTCTTTTCAGGACTGAATTCAAAGGTGTGTTTTAGCTGGAAATAAAGAGCAGCTCTTGAGAGGCTGCTCTGTGTGTCTGTGCCCACCTGTGCAGGGAAGGAGGAGGCTCCTGGGGCCAGCACAGCCCAACAATCCACCACGTGCCTGAGGGTGCTGCCCAAACCTCCCTGAGCTCTGCCAAGGCTGGGGCCAGCCAAAGGGGCTTCTGGAATGTCCTCTGGAAGGAGCTGTCCCAGCAAAACTGGATCAGACCTCCAGGGGAAATCAACTTTGCTGTAAAGCTCCCAGCACTTCAGACCTTCCAGTGCTGCTGTGTCCCCTCTGTGGCCCAGACCTGGAGCAGCCACAGCCCAGTTTGCCAACACACTCAGCTTTTCAAAGCCAAAAGCACAAACAATGTCAATCTTTCCAAAGCCCAAATAAGTGTGAGTTTTACAGAAAGGGACATAGATCAGGTTGAACTTTTGGGGTGGGTTTTTTTCTGGGTTGTTTTTATGTTTTGAGATTTTTTTAAAGAACCCCAGCAAACCAACCCAAACCCAGAGCAGCTCCCTGGCACAGCTGCCCCAGGGTGGGGCCAAGGACTGGCACTGGAATGGCATTCCAGGCCCAGCTGAGGTGGCCCAGCAGTTGTGTCTGAGCTGGAAGGGTTGTGGGTTTGCAGGACCAAGGGCTGCTGCAGCAGCACTGACCTTGTGCTGGGAACTCTGGTCCTTCTCCATCCACTTGGATCTGCTGCCACAGCCAGGGCCTGGGAGGACTTCTGCAAAGTCCAGGGCCTGGTTGCAAAGTCCTGGGCCTGGAATGACTTTTGCCAAGTCCAAGTCCTGGAATGACATTTGCCAAGTTCTTGCAGAACTGTCTGTGCTTTTACCCCTTTCCCCCCAGGGCAGGGAGGGGCCAGCACTGCTCAGGGGCAGGATGTGTTCCAGCTGTGTTCACCCTGGGGCACTCCAGGGAGCCTTTTCAGGGGCCCTCAGAGCTGTGCCAGCCCTGCACCCACTGCCAATCCCACAGTGCCCCCCACTCTGCTCAGCCCGGTTCAAGCCACAGTGAAAATTCCAAAAATCCACTTAAAGAACGACTAAAGCTCTTGGGCTCCTGCAGGGCTCTTGCCCAGCCACTGGGGGCTCTCTGAAGCACAGGAAATCTGCTTTTTAAACAATCCAACCCCCCAAAACTCTAAGAAAACAACTGCAATAACAATGAGCCAGAGCCAAGTTGCCAGCAGAGCTTCAGGAGCGAGGGAAGGTCCCAGCCCCTGAGTCCCTCACTCCCTGCACCCTCAGGGGGATCCATCTCCAGGTTTCACTTTCTGCTTTTCCATATCAGAGTTATGCAACATAATATTGGGATTTAGGAATTAATTTTGAAGCAGAGGCTGACACTCCAGACCTGACAGGTCTCTGGGAAAGATTAAAATAGGAACAGTCTCCTTGAGGGTTGAGCTGCAGTCTGGGACATGATTAGTGAGCAAACACCCCACGGACTGGGAGGATCCAGGGCATGGCAGGACCTCAGGGGGGCCTGACCGTGGTGATATCACAGTTACCTGAGGGACTATTTGACTGCACTCGACTAGAGAGCAGAACTAGCAATTAGTGACTTGTATTTTCATTTCCCAGCCACTGATCATCATTTCAAATATGCCATTTCTTGGATCTGAACTGCTGGAAATGGAATCTGGGCAGGAAAATGTCCAATTCACTCTGCCTGTGTCACACCTCCTTTTTGGAGGGCAAGATGAGTCCATGGGGAGAGAAGGGGAGGGCCCTCCTCTGGGATGGGTGTCTGTGGGCAGCAGCTCAGGCTGAGGAGGTCCCTCAGTGCCTGCAGAGAGGGGCCCTCCTTCCCTGCCAGCAGATCTGGGGCTCTGCTCTGTCTCCCCACTGGTAAACATCCTCCACCTGCATTTGTGTCTCCCCCACTCCAACCTCACATTCCCTTCACTTCAATCCATTGGGAAGGAAAACCAAAGCTGTTTCCTAATGGATCAGACCAAACCAGCTCAGTATTTTTGAGGTCCTTTCAAGCGATGCCTGTTCTATAAATGCCTCTGAATGTAATAGTTCTCTTGCTTGCTTGAAGGAATTCTGTGTAGGAATTTCTGAGTAAGTGATGAGCCTGCCACTCCTGCTGGGCATTTTGGAGGCAGTTGGGAGGAGCAGTTCCAGCACGGAGCAGGAAGATGGATTCACTCGAACCTCCAAGAGCAAACGCTTTCCAGAAAGGTCACATTGCTGCAAGTCATGACATTACGAGCCTGAGCTCATGAAGCTGCTCTAAACTGGCCTGCAGTCACATTTGTTCCTGCCTTAAATCAAGCCCAAATGTCCTTTGCAGCCCCAGCTCCGGGGAGAGGCTGCTGGGTGAGGTTTGTGTGCCTGTGTTATGTCCAGAGGGAGGCACGCTGATCACCAGCAGGAAAAAGGGTCAGAATTTCAGTGTATCACAGGCAGCTGCTTGTCCCTCTCCTGGTGTGTCCCCCTGGGTTGGGTTGGGTGTCCTCCTGGCTCCTGCTGTCACTGTGTCCCCCTGGCTCCTGCTGTCACTGTGTCCCACTTCCCCAGCCAGACCCAGGGAACTCCCCCAGGAGCAGCACTGCTGAATTCCAGCAGTTCATTAAGAAAGCATCTCTTGCTGCTTTCTGTCCCACAGGATCTGCATTCCAAAACCTCCTCCTGCATTGTCCAGCCCAGGGAATGAGGCCCAACAGCCCATTTGTGGCTGCACATTCCCAGCTGGGAGCACAGCCCCCTCCACAGCAGGACAAGCTGAATTTCCAGTCAGCCTGGGGAGTTTCTGGGGAAAAACTTCCACATCGAGAAACCTTTGGCATGAGCTCAGTGAAATGAGCTTTGGCTCTTTCATTTCCTGGGAGGGGATGCCAGAAGGGTTTGTGTGGTGGCCCAATGGTTCTCCAGGTGCTGGGCAGCAGGGACTGTGGTGCCCACAGGGAGGAGAGGCCCCTCCTGCTGATGGGCACAGACAGGGCAGCTCCTTGCCTGGCCTTCCTGGTGGATTTATCCCAAAGTGTGCCCATGGTTTGAGCTCTCTGCTGGTTGGACTGCACAGTCCAGGGAGGTCCCTTCTGTGTCCTGCTGGTCTGTCCTGGGGCACCAGACAAATCCTACCAGCCCCCAGAGCAAATCACAAACCTGTTTATGGCCAATGTTCATATTCCACGATTTCTGAAGTGGATTCATTGTCCACAGTCAGACTGAGGGCTCTGATCCCACATAGCAGCAGATCTGGTGTAACCACTGCTGAGCCAACCTGGGACACCCAACCCAAATACCCTCTCTTTTTTAATTATATTTTTAATTATTTTATTTTACCTGTGCTCTTCCTGTAATGATAAAATAGCTGAGATGAGTAATTATCACCACTGTGTGCTCTTTATGGTGCCTCTTGCTCCAAAGGAGTTCCAAAAGCCGTGTCTGGTGGTGCTGGGACTGCAGTGACACCTGGGAGGGATCATTCCTGCCTCATCAATCCTGCTTTTGCTGCTGGTCTCCCTTGGAAAGGGTTCCCTTCCACAGGGGTTTGGCAGGCACTGTCCTGGCCCCCAGGCACAGGCTGAACTCTGAATTCCTGGGGCATCTCCCTGGAATGGCAGAATTTGTGTCTCAGGTTCCCCCTGCACCTCCTTGCACAGCTCCCTAACCTGGGATTTCTCAGGTTCCCCCTGCACCTCCTTGCACAGCTCCCTAATCTGGGATTTCTCAGGTTCCCCCTGCACCTCCTTGCACAGCTCCAGAATCTGGGATTTCTCCCACCACTGCTTCTAGTTTTAGAAACAGAACATCTTTGTGCATCCCAGGAATTACCCTGTTGTCTGGTATCAAATGAAGAGTTCATTCTGAGCCAGGTGGTGACTTGTCCCTCTGTCCCTTCCAGTGTCACTGCCACCCTCTCCCTGTCCCCACCTGCACTGGGGCTCCACTCATCCCTATGGGCATCTCACTGGTTTGCTGTCACTTTTGCCTGACAATCCACAGGAGCCTTCCCAGCTCCTGGCAGTGGTTGTCACATCCCTCCCCTGTGGACCAAACCCACCTATTCACCTCCAAGAAGAGAGTGGGGCCCGTGGTTGTGATTTTCCCTAAGTAATCCTATTAAACCAGCCCATCTGGTGATCTGCTCAAGAGGCAGCCCAGGGATGAACTCCAACAGCTCCCAGAGCAGCCCAGGGATGAACTCCAACAGCTCCCAGGGAATAACCCCCATCCCTGCAGCTGCCAGAGCTGCAGTCTGTGCATGGAGTGAGCCTGGCCCCTGCTTTCCGTGGTCCATCCTGGTGGCACCAGGATGGCTCCTGTGCCCTGCTGTCCCTGCAGCCTCATCAGCCTGGCTGGCAATTCAGCAGGGGTGACATCCTGTCCCCTGCTCTGGGGCTGCTCCATTGCTGCTCCCTGCCCAATGCAATATCCCTGCCTGTGGAGTGTTTCCCTGGTATTCCTGGATTATGTAAAGGTCAGCCCAGGGGGGCATCTCTCCCAGTCCAGCCTGTCCAGGGGTCCCAGTGCAGGTCCCTCTTCATCTCAAAACTTCAGGAGGAATATTTTTTAGTGTGCACCTTGAGGAGAAAGGATTGGAGAAATCTCACTATCCTGTTTAGCATAGCCATCCTGCCTGTTTCTTTCATGACTCCTGCCAGTCTGACCTGGCACTAACAGAGTCTGCTTATCCCAGAGGGCTTTGGGATTTTATCACTTCAAACTAAATATTCCCTTCCTGTGGTCTGTGGCTCTGCAAGTCCTGCATCATTTGTGAGGTTTTGATCTGCCTTTCCCAAATTGCTGCTCCAGGGCTGGATCCCTCTGCTCTGGGACAGGCTGGGACAGCTGGGGGGTCACCTGGAGAGGAGAAGCTCCAGGGACACCTGAGAGCCCCTGGCAGGGCCTGAAGGGGCTCCAGGAGAGCTGGAGAGGGACTGGGGACAAGGC
>JAOXXN010033859.1:0-12044 GCA_026770055.1 Myrmophylax atrothorax
CAGCTCAAGTCAGCTGATTATCTCAGGCCTACTCTGAAAACTAAAGCCTAAATTTAGGCCTAGCTTAAACCATAACAATGCCATTTTCATATTGTGGACCCAGAACTGCACACAGGACTTGAGGTGAGGCCACTCCAGTGCAGAACAAAGCGGGGCAATCCCCTCCCTTGACCAGCTGGCGATGCTGTGCCTGATGCCCCCCCAGGACACAGTTGGCCCTCCTGGCTGCCAGGGCACTGCTGACTCATATTCAACTCACCATCAGCCAGACCCTCTGATCTCTTTCTGGAGGGCTGTTCTCAGCCTCTCATCCACCATTTTCTATGTATAGGCAGGATTACCCTGTTCTGAGGGGAGAATCTAGCACTAGTTCCTGTTACATTTCAAGTGCTTGGTGATTACCCAACTCTCCAGACCTCTCTATACAGCCTCTCTGCCCTGCTGGGAGTTCACAGCTCCTCCTGAGTCCTTCTGACTTAGTATCACTGGCAAACTTATGTAATGTACATTTGCCTTCTGCATCCAGATTATTTATAAAAACACTGAAAAGCATTGGCCCTAAAATTGAGCCCTGTGTAAGCCCACTGGTGACTGACTACCAGCATGGTGTTACCCCACTTACTAAAGCTGTGAATTCAACCTGCCTGCCATTTCTTCATCCAACATATTATGGACTTGTTTTGTTATCTTGCAGTTTACAATGTCATGTTCACCATGGTGCTTAGTGCTTTAGTAGTAGAGGCTGTTTGCTCTCAGTAGAAAATGCAGCTGTTTTGGGAGGCCACATATCACATGCAATTGGTAAACAGACTTACAAAGTGACATGCTCTGTCTCCTGTGAAATGTACAATAAAGAAATTGCCAAGAACTTTCAAGACAAGATGATGGTCATGGAAATATCCAAATAAGTAAATAGATAAACAAACAATTATTCTATTTTGAGAAGTCAGTTCAATCTCAGTGGTAGAAACTCTGAAGCTAATCAGTCATAATAATTGTATCAGTCTCCTATACATCTGTGGTAGGCCATCCCCACTGGAATGTGACCAAGAGAATGCCCTATTTGCAAATGTATCAGTGGTTCCCTGAGAGGGGCCCAGACCAGGCCAGGAGAGGTTGAAACTAGTCTGGCTTTAACTCCAAATTAACATACTGATGGTGAGGCAACTACTGGAGTCAAGTGACTGGCAATCAATCACTTTCTACAGTAAAGGTCCAGTCAGTTTCTTCTAACATCTCTTCTTGTGGTGTATGAGTGGAGATTCCTCCCTTGAGTGGGGATGTCCCCCAGGGATATTCCTGGATGTAGAGAGATCTTACCATGAGCGTTGGTATTGGTGAGTTACATTGTTCTCTAATTAATAATTATTTCTTTTTGTTAGCTTTAATATAATTGCTTCAATAATTGCTTTAATATAGTGCACTGTCCTGAGTCGTACTACTAGTAGTTTTAGCTCTTATATGGTGTTGCAAATAATTCTGATAAAGATTTTCTGTCTGATCAATTTTAGTAATAAATGATTTATTTTATGTTAATATTCTCACTTTGCTGTCATTAAAACCTGTGGGACGAAGTGATTCAATAAATTTAAACCACTGACAAAATCTGAGGCTAAGATTTCATCCAGCCACGCCTAGGCTTCTCTCTGAGAAGGAAGTTTAGGGGACTCGTTCTGCACATCATGACTCAATGGCAGGGCTTCTGTAATAATCATTGTCTAAAAGCCTCTGCTCTTGCCCACAACAACATCCTAATAACAAAATGGAAATGTAAAAGAAATTTAAAATGAAGGAATATTCCATAACTGGTAGGTGGCATAAAACCACTTTCTGTAAGACTGTTTCTAAATGTCCTGGTAATCATAGAGTCAATGTGCTGCATAGTGGGAACTGCTTTCTGGTGTGAATGCAAGTGAATACAATCATACTTAAAAATAAAGGGAATTGAGAAATAGTTGTTGGAGAAGGCCATGTAGAAAGAGTCACTAGATTGTATTGGACTTGGGTTTGCTGTTTACACTGCTTGATAACAACTGCCTATGAATCAAATGCTACAGTTTAGGTGGCCTTGAAGCATAAGCAAGTGCTTCAACACATCAAAATGCTGATCTTGCAAATAAAGAACAACAATTAATAGTTACAGTGCAAGTGCCGGGAAATATTTCTGGGGTAAACTCGTATATTCAAGGATTCATTATTTTTGAGAGTTAAATTCGTATGGAAATCAGCAAACAGAGATCTTTTGCCTGTACTGATTTTTGAGGGCAAGGAAGCCAGATGTTTAATATGAAAAAAATTGTAGCCAAAACAAAAGGCTGTTGTTTCCTATAAAGTAGAATTACACAAAAAAGACTGTAATTAATATTTCCATGCCTTGAACCTAGTCATAAATAACCAAAATAGGATAAATGATAACAATATGTAAGCATTTTGCAACACTGTAATACTGTTAATGACATAACTGGTGCTTACCTGTAAGCAGCTTGTAATGCCATGAAGCATCTATCAATACACAGATAATACTAAACTACAAAGGCACAAATACAGACTTGTGATACAGTTGCATAGCCAAGGTGCAGGAATACACTTGTACAGCGGATCAGGCAGAAAACCTCGGAAATGAACATTGCGGACACAGAACAGACAGGGAAAAGAGAAAAATCCTGTGAAATAAGCAGGAAAGTTGCCTGGTGAGATCCAGGCACTGAGATCCAAAGAACAATCCGGAATGAAAATGAGATCCTTACTTTTTTATTTTTGCACTGAAGGGATCAAGGAATGTAACAACACCAAAAGTGTTGAAATAGGCATGAAAAATGTTGTCCCCTTTTGATTATTTCAGTTTCTCTCCTGTTTTTCAAAAGGTTTTTAAGCCAGATGAGCTGGACCTTAGTGACTAATATAGTGGAGAACTACAGGCATCAGTAAGGGGCGGTCTTGTGGTGTAGAAGAGAGCACTCTGGACTCTGAATCCCAAGGTCCTGAGTTTGAGTCTCAGTGGAGACTGTCCCCTGGCAGTTCAAGGCCTCCCTGCCATCCCATCCTGTCAGATCTTGGATGCTCAGCAGGGTCAGCCCTGGTTGGTACTGGGTACTGTGACAGTCCCAAGGACTTCACTGTCACTGTCCAAGCTCGCTCAGCTGTGGCAAACGGATCTTAGGAGTTAAAGGGTGGGGCCAGTTCTGCGCACGCTGAGCCTCACCTAAAAAATCCACTGTGCAGGCTGGAAGGGCAAAGGCACGTGGGGAGAGCCCTGCCCAAATCTTCGTGCATCAAGTCTGGCCGTACATACAGGCATCAGTGCAACCAGCACAGCATCAACTCCTCACTGACAGCTAATTTCAGACAAGATTATTAAAAACTAATTTTCAAAATACAGTTGTATGGATGGTGAGGAAATAAAAGCTAGCCATTGGCAATGTGTCTTCTTAGTTAGTGGCACTAAAGTATAGTTTTCTTTTGAAGACTACAACTGGCCTGGTGTATTGCTCACCTCTATACACCCTAAAGATATAAAGAAGTGTAAAGGAAAGCTAAAAGCTGGAGGACTGTCACATAGCTGGTACACTGCATAAAACCCTTTGAGTAAATGACATTGATTTTAAATATCAGACCAACACCCTTGCTATATGTTGATTTTTAATATTTTTCCTTAAGAAGTCATGAACATTCTTCTTGTGATTGCTATTTCAAGGATATGCTTTATTATCATTAATAATGATAATTAAGAAATTAAGAAACATGCTACTACTCTTTGTATAGTAAAATAGGTTAAGTCCTTAGCATTTTTGGTGGTTTTAGAGAATTTTCTTATGGTAACTTTGGTGGCATCTGGTGGTTTCAGTGACTGAAACCAGAATAGTTAGTCTGTATTGGGTATGTTTGGAAAGGTGTTGGCGGCAGGGACACTGCAGGGATGGCCATTTTGAGAAAAGACCAGGAGCACTTGGTTGTGATCACCAGCTGGCTACAAGACATCCATAGCTGCCCAAAGCAGAGATGGTCAGCAACAGTGGTGGCACCTCCGTGATAACATATTTATTAGAGTTAAAAATTATCCACAGAAGCTGTGAGCGAGGAGGGAGAAAACAACATGAAAGAAGCAACTCTGCAGACACCAAAGTGGGGAGAAGGGAGGTGCTCCAGGTGCTGGAGCAGAGACTCCCCTGCAGCCCATTGAGAAGACCGTAGTGGAGCAGATTGTTCCCCTATGGTGCCACAAGGTCTTCCCCTGCAGGTCACTGAGAAGCATGCTGGAGCAGATATTCAAGCTGCAGCCCTTGGTTGGGTGCCTGTCATGGTTTAACCATGCTGTCAACTACGTACCACAAAGCTGCTTTCTCCCTTCCATTCCCCTACCCCACTTCTTGTGGAATGGAGGGGATAATCAGGAAAAACCTGGCAAAACTGTCCTAATTACGGTGGCTTGGACCAGTTTATCACTGAGTGGGTGTAATCAAAACTGTGTATTTTACAGTCTATATGTAATTTGTCATGAACTGTCAATAAAGTACCATTTGCAGCAGCTGCCCAGGGCACAACTGACACCTTGGGCTACAAGCTGGGTGTTAGACAACTCTGTGAGATATGATGTGCTCCTATCTTCACACCAATGACTCAGACGTGATAACTCCCTCTGGGGATTCGTTAGCACCTTCACACCCAGCCTGAGGGGGCTTGTCTGCTAATGGGCCATCAAGGATTCCAGGAATACCCCATGACTCACAGAGTAGATCACCCATTGTGAAACTCCTGGCCCTGGGGGAGGTACTGGGCATTCCCGCTTAAATCTAAGCATATATAATCTTGGAGTTTGAGGACTTCTGGTACCACTCATCAGATCCAGAGGAAAATCAGAACCTCAACAGGACTGCAACCACCACACTTGACCAGGCTGCAACCATCATGCTCACCAACAGGTTTTTCCCTTCCTTTTACTTTGGACTCAGGGGAACCACAGGGGGGCTCACCAGAGGGGCTGATGAACACCATTCTGTTTGTGCCCCAGGGTGCTGGGTTACACATCTGGGGTTTGTAGGTTAAAATCAATTTTTCTTGTATTATTGTATTTATTATAATCTTTTATTTAAATTGTAACTCTGACTTACAACCTCTTTTGAGTTGGGTTTATTTCGCCTGCTGGTTTACCTTTGAACCAGGACAAAAACTCAGGGGTACAATTAAGAACAATTTAATAATTGAAACAAAGTAAAATAGCAATAAAAATAACAATAATGGAGCAGAAAAGAGAGATACAACCCAAGAAAGGCAAATGTTGCACAATGTAATTACTCGCCACTGGCTGACTGATTCTGAGACCATCCCTCAGCAGTGATCAACACCTCCCAGCCAACTCCGTCCCAGCTGGGCAGGACATTCTATGGCACAGAATATCCCTTTGGCCAGTTTTTGACCCATTTTGGAGAAGTTTGTGAAGGACTGCTGTATCCCATGTAAGGGATCTCACGTTGTATCAAGGAAAGAGCAATGATGAGGAAGAAGTGGTAGAGGCAAAGTATTATAAACAGGCCACAACCCCTGTTTCCCGTTCTCTGCATTGCTTGGGATTGTGTGTGTGTGTGTGTTTGTGTATAGGAGTAGACAAATCAGGAATGAAGGAATGAAGATGAGACATGGATGAAGAGGGAGGTGGAGGGAGAACGGTTTTAGTTTTGTTTAAATTTATCCTTACCCTACTCTTAATTGGCAATAAATAAAATTAATTTTCCCCAGGTTGAGTCAGTTTTGCCCATGGTGGTAATTGGTGAGTGATCTCCCAGTCCTTATCTCAAACCATAGACTTTTTCATCATATTTTCTTCCCCTGTCCTGCCGAGTAGGGATTGTGAGAGAGCAGTTGGGTGGGAGGCTGGCAGCTGGTCAAGGGCAGCCTATCAAATTGTCTCATACAGACTTACTCTGTTCTCACTAACACCAGTGGAGCCACAATGTTTCTAGCGTGGTAAGAGGGTACCTATAATGCATGTTAGGCATTTTAGAAATACATATTTTCTTTAAAATATAGAAGTAGCCTAGCTACGAATGCACTCACTTGCTGAGGAGAAAATTGTTTGCATCTGCAAATTAATTTTTAAAAGCATGTATTATCATGAAAGCAGTCATTGCAACACACAATTCTAGTAAAAATATGCTATTGTGCCTGCCTTACTGTAGCTAATTGAGGTTAAATCCAGCTACTGAGAGATTTACATGGCAGTAACAACACCTCTAGCTACAAACCCCCCTCTATTTATAATTAGTTTTTCTGATGTAGAAAAATCATTTTTTCATAGCCTTGAACAGATTCTTAAAATTGCCTTGTAAAGCTGTCCTGGAAGAAGGATGCTTATAAAAAGCCTTTCACAGTGAGAAAAGAAGTGGAGTATGAGTATGTGTTTGTTAATTTCTGAATCATCAGCTGGACCATACCCACAAAACAAGGATGAAGAAATGATAAATGTGACTGTACAGACCTGAAGCAAAACTTACTGGTCACCAGGCCAGATCTAACAGGAGCCCTACACATCAGCCGACCTCCAGGTTTTTTATACCACCATACTTTGAGGAACAATAATCATAATGATATTTAAAACAACATAAACAACACAACAAAAACCCTCAGAAAAGGCTTCAAACTGACTTTTATAGCTGGCATAGACAAGTGTCTGAAATTCCCAGTCAGATGAAACTTTCTCAGTTAGAACTTTTGATACCTTTTAAAATTGCTATGGTCTGATTCATATTGGGAAGGGCAGATTTCTTGCCTGTTCAGTCCAAAAATGAATATACTTTTACATCCACAAAGAACAATATTTTATTCAAAATTCATATTTGTTGAAAAAGAAAACCAACAACCATTTAATAAAGTTTGCAACAGTTTTATCTAACCAATTACACTGTTGTTACAGGACAATTTGTTTAAGAAGGTAAACCATTCCTTAAGCAGCTGATTAGTTACTAAGGTGTTGACATTACATTTTGCAGTTTCATAATCAGTTGCTGACAATGGATTTGAACTTGTTCTACTATCTCACCATAAGGTGTGTCCCTTTTCCTGGGAGGAATGAAATATTTGACTTTTCCTGCAACAAGATAACATCTACATTTTTAATTTAAAAATCTATTATTTTATTTCTTCAACCGGTAGTCCTCTCCTATTTTGTATTTTTTTTTTCTTCCTTGTTGAACACAGAACACAATCTGAGGATAGATAAGATCTGGATTCCAAAAGCAGAGAGCCAGCAGCAAAAGACACTGTCTTTTGTAGATTTGGTCTTCCTGTTCCCAGTCTACTCTTTACTGTCACTGCCACAGTATCCTGTGCTTCGATCCATTGCATCCAGAACTCCTTTGTACTGGAAACTGAAGTTAAATGGAGTATTTCCCTGGGTTGGAGAAAAGTGTCAGTTTGATTGCAACCAAACTGCAAAGCGTAAACAACTTTGTAAACATTTTCCTTTAAAATGGTGTCTTTCACTTTAAGAGCTTGTAACCACTCTGTATACTGTGTTTAAGGGTACTGTTTAACCATTTTTGCTTATTATTCCTCCTGATCTGATGGTGGGGGTATCAGAAACAAGCTTTTAATTTTCAAATGGGAGCTGTTACATTGCAATTATGCACTTCACAGAAGAGAGCATAATAAACACATTGTCTCCTAAGTACTCATGATTCCCAGACTGTTTGGAGTAGTTTAAATCTGTAGTATCCCCAGTGTAGAATATTTTTGTTCTATTTTTGCTTATCTACTGTAATCAAGTATGAAATTATGTATTATAGTATATAATATACATATGTGCAAATAAAAACTAGCATAAAATACACATATTAAAAACTTACAGCAACAATCAAAATGTTTAATTCATAAACAGGACTTCCTCCTTTAAAACAGATAATAAATATACAACATAATAAATAACTTCCCCTTTACAAATATTGACAATTATCTGCTAAAATATATTTTAATTAATAGAAGTCTGCTGCACACCATTAATTTTCAGGGGTAGATATAAACAGTAATGAGTTGGCTTGACAACTGATGGTATAAGGCAACCTATTTATATCCAAAAGGGAGACATAGCTCAATGCAGAGAAACAGATGACTGAAATGTCTGTCTTTATCGATTCAACTGTGAAAAAACAACAGGCCCTGGAACAGGAGACAGCTGATGTCCACAAAAGAAACAGAAATTTTTCCCCTGTTACCAAAATATTGCAAGATTGTTTGCATCTAGACATTTCTATATGAAGCTAAAATTCTGTCCTTAGCCTCTCCAAAATCTCTGCATTGCAGGCAATGGCTCTGATTTTTATTTTAGTGATCCATCTCAAGTATCCTTCTGGGTATGAGCCCCATTCTTACCCTAACCTTACAACATAAAATCACAGAGCTAGTATAGACGTAACAACTAACAGTCGCACTTTCATAGGGCAGACAGGCATTTATTTTTACCTCCTGCTTTTTAAAGCTCATAGAGAACAAAGAGATGATATTTCAAAGACCTGATGAAAAACATCGAGTCACAAGGGAATATACACTAAAGATGGTGAGGTGGAATTTAATTAAAATATTGGCCCATAGTTGAAAACAAGCCAGCTGAGCAACCTGCTGAGATTAAAATCCTGTTCACCGTATTCGAAGCTAGACTTCCACTATGCTCTTCTAGCTGGGTCTTTGTACTAGTGCATAAGAGCTCAGTTGTTATTTTGGATCCGGGTTGTTGCTGTGATCTTGATCATGTGAGGAAGATTTTGGCAGGCTGCTCACATTCCTTTAAACTCTTGCATAATAGAAAGCAGTTGTTGAACATGCTGCTGACCAATTTGTTGTTCCTCTTTTAGTCTCTCCTTATCATGGAGAATCTTATCCCGCAGGGAAGCAAATGATTAAACTTTAGATGAAACATTCTGATACAGCAATTACCATGGAGAATGACTTTATAACTCCCTACGTAGTCATCCTCCATCTAAGCTTTCCTTACTTGTGCTAGAGAGCTACTGCTCTGGTAAGCTGAATTGCATGCCCCCTGCACTGCAACAAACTCAAATTAAAAAGCACAAAATTACCCTGAAATAGAATTTAACAAAATTAATTCACGCAGTCAAGTGACAAAGTTGTAATTTTGAGCATGCCCTCTGCAAAGAAACACAAGAAAATGGATTATTTAGTTCTGGATTTGCAGGGAACAGTCTTTTCTCACACGATGCCTGTGCAAGACAGAAAATGTTTACCTGAGAGTGACTGCCAGGATGGACAGTGTATTTACCAGGAGCATAGAAGATTGCAGTCTTTTTATTTCCCTATTAGCACTGCCCAGGGACATAACAGCTGGCTAAGTTATGTAGAGACATATTACAATGTCTGCTAAGGTTAGAAATAACCCTCAAGTAACACACAGTAAGAAAGAGTTACTACTTTTCCATCTTGTCCTTTGCAGTGGTAAATCCATATTCACAGCAGATGATGATTTCACCCCATTCGGCAAGGGGTGCAGCACAGAACAGGTGCTCATGTTCAAAGGAAAAATCAAACTAAACAAACTGACACAATAGCACAGAGAAAAAGTTCTGGAAGGAGCTTGCTAATGCAAAATTTTCTTTAAAAAGAGTGGTTAGGTGTATGCAGGATAACTTATATCTCTATTCAACTTTCACTTGGTTTATTCCTATTCCTTCCTGACTGCTAACTAATTTCTCTTGAAGGTTGATGACAAATTCTCATAGACCACCTCAAGACTCTGGATCAAGAGGTTTGTTGTAAATCTGCTCCTACATTCTCATCAATATTCTTGAATTAAAAACTTACACTGTGTTAGAAATAGAATTGGGGTTTTGCAGAAGCCAAAGAAACTGTATGGGTAAGGAAAAGAAAAACGGCAGAGGGGGTGGTTGAGTTTTATAACTGTTTGCTACTTTAAAAAGTGGTTTCAACCTGTTTTTCATGCCTTTGGAAGGTGAGGGGGTCTTTGGCCAGACAAGCCCATGGGGACAGAATGTAAGTCTCCTAGTACCAGCCAAGGTAAGGAAACAGGGACCTCCCCGGCCAGAGAAAGGTCGGGTTTTCCCTAGCATGTGTCTGTCTTCTGGGCAAGAGGGACACACTTGATTCAGCTGGATTTGTTAAATGAAAGTTTAGTTTTGCTTCAATGACTTTGTCCCCTCTAAATTTTATTGGCAAGTGTGGACATTTCTCACACACAGTGTTCACGTCCAATGTATGTATGTATGTATGCATGTATGCATGCATTTATTTATTTATTCATTTAAAAACTGGGAAAATGAAAAACAGTGCAGTCTTTGTAAGCTTAATTCTGAACTGGATTTATTAATTTTTTGCCTATCATATTCCTTTTCCTATCTAAGTAGTTTCCATGCATAACATTTGAGTAGAGAAACTTCCTTCATGTAGCCCTTGTTTAATAGTAGCATTTTACATTTATGAGGTAATGTGATTCAAAGGAATCCACTACACAGTACTCACTGTATAGTAGAGCACATCTTTATTCAGCTGGGGCACATGTAGGGGTTAGCACTTCCATGTATGTATGTACTTCTGACATGTGTCAAAATTCCAGAGGTTTTTATACCCTGGAACAGGCTTTTTTATACCCTGAAGCAAACAATGCTGAATTTATCTATCTCATAGATCCTTTGCAGGTCAGAACAAAGTTTGGTACGTGATTGTCTTACCTAACTATACTTTCATTTCTCTATTTCCTGTACTTGCTATTACATGGTCATTATAAACAGTACTATCATTTCAAGAAACTACCCCACCACCCATCCACCAGCCCGTTTGTAAAGTCATTGATTACCACTGCTACTTGCTGAAGCATTACTTTCCAGGTTTTATCTTACCCTTTCAGTTGGGTAGTTTGGCATGTGAGTGGTTACATTTTACAAAGTCACACTCATGGTAAGTTCTAAAGGTTATGCTGACATAGCCAGCACTCAGGCCCTGGCCATAGATCTCTACCTCCCCTGTTTCAATGTAGAAAGCATACTGGGCATGTATAAATACACAGAATCACATTAGAAAGGTCATTCCATCCTACAAGGATCATGGTGAGTGAAGGAAAAGAAATGTGTGGCTATATTAGTGACACTAGTTCATGATGGTATCTACAGGAGTCTGAAATCCAAAAACCTTCCACAATCATTGACTAGGAGGAGGAACTCTAGACATAAGTGGCACACACCACAAGGTATTCATGTTAACCTCCATATGGCAATGAGCCAAAGAGGAAATACCGTCCATGAATACGAAATCATTATTCATTGCATCAGTTCTGCCTAGAAACCTACCTGCTCCTGTTTTCTCAGTAATTTTTAAGCTTCATTTTCTGATTGAAAAGTAATAGTGGGGTGAAACTGTTCAGATTTTCTTCTTGAAAATTCTAAGAAATCAACGTACTTCTTACGTTGATGCTTTGTAAGTCCTAGTGCAAAGATGCTAATGTTCTCAATTTTCTACAACAAAACCCACATTATCATTTGAAGTGGAAATCTGTTTAGAAAAATCTGGTGTTGGAGAGCTATGTTTCTGGTAGGTGCACGTGCAGAATGGAGCAATATAAAATAGGGTAAGACACCGGAAACATGCTCAGCTGGCAGCCTGTTCTCATTTTTCAAGAATGCAGTAACCATCATCACCCACTTCTTTCTAAGAAGTAGGTACACATAGAAGATGCACCACAGCAAAAAAGCATTTTTCATAATACTGAGGATGCACCTGAATCAAGACTCAAGCACTCTAGTCTGAACTGGCTGTAAAAGTGTCCTTCAAGAAAGATATTAGAGACAACAATAACACATAGCACATCCCCATTGAGTGAATTTATGCATCTTAACAAATTTAGAAGAGTGTGTTTAGTTGCATACTTGGTATGTTGTGATATATTGTGATAAATATAAATATGATTCGTGTCAGAAGGAAAAAAAAGAAAAAAAAAACAAATGGGAATTGCCTCCCCATAAAGATATAAAATGGCCATCTGTTGACCAAAAGTATGTGAAAATAAACATGTTAGTGTTAAATCACTTTAC
>JAOXXN010033860.1:0-12032 GCA_026770055.1 Myrmophylax atrothorax
CCCCAACCCCCATATTCTGCTTTAAAATGAATCATTTTATTTCTGGAGCCACCATCTTTCAAAGATAATAAACCACACAGCAGGGCATATCTCCAAATTAAAGGGTACAAAGCACAACATCACATAGATCATACAATTATAAAATCATTAGGCTTGGAAAGGACCTACAAGATCATCAAGTCCAACCATTGATCGAACACCTACCACTGCCTACTAAACCATATGACCAAGTGCCATGTCGACTCATTTTTTCAAACAGTCCCAGGGACGGTGACTCTACCATTAACCTGGGGAGTCTGATCCAATGCCTAACAACTCTTTCAGTGACAAAATTTTTCCTAATATCCAGTGTAAATCCATGGCAGAACCTGAAACTATTTCTACTTGTCAAAGAATCATAGAATCATTAGGTTGGAAGACACCCCCCAGCACCTCAATGTCTTTCTTGAAGTGAGGGGCTCAAAACTGGACACAGGATTTGAGGCGTGCTCTCAGCAGTGCCAAGTACAGAGTGATGATCACTGCCCTGGTCCTGCTGGCCACTCTATTGTTGATCCAAGCCTTCTTGGCTACCTGGACACACTGCTGGCTCATGTTCAGCCACTGTTGACCAGCACTCCTAGGTCCTTTTCCACCAGGCAGCTTTTCAGCCACTTCGCCCCAAGCCTATGGCACTGCATGGGATTGTTGTGACCCAAAGGCAGGACTCAGTACTTGACCTTGTTGAACCTCATACCATTGGCCTCAGTTCATCTAACCAGACTGTCCAGATCCTGCTGCAGATCCCTCCTACCTTCCAGCAGATTGACACCCACCTCTGTGTCATCTGCAAATTTACTAAGGGTATACTCAGTCCCCTCATCCAGATCATCAAAAAAGATACTGAATAGGTCTGGGTCCATTACTGAGCCCTGGTTTCACACCACTAGTGACCAGATGGATGTAACGCTGTTCACCATCACTCTCTGGGCCTCACCATCCAGCCAGTTTTTAACCTAGCAGAGTGCACCTGTCCAAGCCGAGGGCTGACAGCTTCTCCAGGAGTGGGCTCTGGGGGACACTGTCAACAGCTTTGCTGAAGTCCAGGTAGACAACAACCACAGCCTTCCCCTCATCCACTAGGACCTGCCTTTTCTAAATTCATGGGGGCTGGGTCTGATCCCCCAGTTGTCCTGTGTGTGCCGTGTGATCATGCTCATGATGTTTCATAACCTTCCCCAGCATCAAGGTCAGGCTGACAGGCTTGCAATTCCCCAGATCCTCCTTCTAGTCCTTCTTGTGGATGGATGTCTCCAGTCGTCTGGGACCTCCCAGGCTAGCCAGGACTGCTGGTAAACGATGGAGGAATGTGGCTCAGTGAGCATTTTTCCAGCTTCCTCTACACTTGGGTGAATCCCATACAGCCCCATAAAGTTGTTTCTAGGTGGCACAGCACATCAGTAACTACTTCCTCCTGGATTGCAGGGAGCTGATTCTGCTCCCCATCCCTGTCTTGCAGCTCAGGGGGCTGGTTGCCTTGAGGTTAACTGGTCTTTCTATAAAATACTGAGGCAAAGAAGGTGTTAAGTTCCTCAGCCTTTTCATCACCCTTGGTGGCACTGTTTCCCCCTCTACACTCTATAAAGGATGAAGATTCTCCTTGGCTCTCTTTTTGTTATTAATGTACTTGTAATAATGTTTTTGTTACCTTCTACAACAATGGTTGAGTTCTAGCTAGGCTTTCACCTTTGTAATTTTCTCTCTGCATGACCCAACCACATCCTTGTACTCTTCTCGAATTGCCTGCCCCTTCCTTCTTCCTAAGGTGATAAACTCTTTTTCACAGAGTCCGCATGAAAGCATCCTGTTCAGCCAGGCTAGTCTTATTCCCTGCCAGCTGTCTTTTGGAACATATGGATGGCCCACTCCTGCACCTTTAAGATTTCCCTCTTAAAGAATAACCAGCCTTCCTGGACTCCTTTGCCCTTCAGTTCCCAAGTTGCCAAGGGACCAGTCTTCCAAATAGGCTGAAGTCTGGCCTTCAAAAGTCCACAGCAGCAGTTTTAGTGACCCCATTGCTTAGTCTATGAAGAATCAAAATCTTTACAATTTCATGGTTGCTGTGCTCAAGACAGCCTCCAACCACCCCATCTCCCACCAGTTCTCCATTCACAAACAGCAGGTCCAACAGGGCAGCTGGTAGGGCTCAGCTGTGTCAGGAGTTTATCTCCCACACACTCAAGAAATCTCCTTGGCTTTGTAGAATGCTTTGTCTGCCTCCTCATCCTGGTTGGATGGTCTGTAACAGATTCAATTAGGACACCTGCCCTGTTGGCCTTCCTTGGTTTGATTAGCAGATTGAGTCTGCTGTTTGCCTCAGAAGGGAGACATCCACAACAACTTTTTTTCTTTCTCTTTCCCTCCCTATCCTTCTCTTTCCTCAGAGGCAGTTGTAATGCATGGGGTTGATTGACTAGGCAACCTCCTGGATGGGCCCTCATCTGCATCAGCACTTGGCCGGCCATGAAGTTACAGAGCATCATACCTTTTGTATAATGGCACCTAGGAAGGCTGGAGATCATATACACAAACTTCCAAGACCGGAAATAACCCTTGCAAAGACAAATTGTGTTAATTCCCAGATCTGCAAACTTGAATCTACACTAAGCAAAGTTCCTTCCCAAGCTGGCCCTCAAAGACACTGGGGATCTTAATTCTACTACTGAGCAAGGTGGCAGAACCACTCTCTGAGCCACTTTCCATCACTTAACCAGCAGTCCTGGCTAACCAGAGAGGTCCAAGTTGACTGAAGTTGGCAAATACGATGTTCATCTACAAGAAGGGTTGGAAAGATACGGAAATACAGGCCCGTCAGCCTGACCTCAGTGCCAGGGAAGGTCATGGAGCAACTCATCTTAAGTGCCATCACACAGCGTGTGCAGGACAACAAGGCAATCTGCAACCCAGGGAGCACCAGTTTAGGAAATGCAGGTCCTGCTTTAGCAGCCTTATCTCCTTCTGTAATGGGGTGAAACATTCACTGAATGAACAAGAGGCTGTGGATGTTGTCTGCCTGGACTTCAGCAAAGCCTTTGACATCACTTCCTGCAACATACATTCTCCTGGGAAAGGCTGCTCATGGCACTTCATCAGGCTGCTCAGGGAAATCACCACGCCTGGAGGTATGTTAAAGGCACGTAGATATGGCACTTACAGACATATGCGACTTAGTGGTTGACTTGACAGTACCAAGTTAACGGCTGGACTTTTCCAACCTTATCAATTCCCTGATTCTCACCTTTCTTACCTTAAAACAATGTGGCTCTTGCCCCAGCACACACCATCACAGGCTGGATGCACTCTGCAGTTGTAAGATTTAGGTATCCAGGGCCTGCAGGACTGAGAAGTAGGTTGCCCAGTGTCAGAGACAGCTCCAGGCAGCCCAGCAGGCCCAGCACAGCGCACAGCTGAGCCCCCAGCAAAGCTGGTGATGACACAGAGAGAATTCATTTAAGAACAGCAAAAAAGGTAGAGGGGGAAAAAAAAAAAAAAAAGAGTATAAAAAGATCAAGAAGCAGGAGAGTCAACACCAGGACTGGAAATGGCACTTCACTGTGGCCTGCAGAGGATCCAGAGCATAGTCCCTGCAGCCTGGCAAAGACCTTGGCGACATCAAAGGAAATCTAGGAGGAGTGAAATCCCTACATAGTGACCAGAATTGCCCCCTCCTCAGTCCTTCCCATACCCCTTCTCGCCACTCTAAAAGTAGCAAGTGTAACCTGTGGTGTTAAGGCAGGGATAAGACCCTGATGTAAAGGTGAGCTTGGAAATAGAGGATGAGTGTTTTCCTTCTGTTTCATTGTCTTTTTGGTTCCTGTCCTGGTCTCAGCTGGGATACCATTTGTTTTCTTACTAGTAGCTGGTGAAGTGCTGTACTTTTGATTTAGGATGAGAATAATGCTGGTAATACATTGATTGATGTCTTAGTTGTTGCTAAGCAGTACCTTCCAAGGAGTCAGGACACCAACTGGTCACTTGGTCAGACAGCATTTTTGTTGCTGTGGTCTGAAGTTAGGCTCTTTCTCATGACTTACCACTTCTTATGAATGGTACATTAGCATTTAGCTAGGACTAACATGCTACCAGTTATCTACACCTTCTAATAAATCACTGCTTTCTATTCTTCAGTTGTATGTATTGTACATGCACAAGATTTCCCCAAGTGATTCAGTGAGGGTGGGTTACATATTTGCCAACCTAGACAATGTGAATGTGAATAAAGCCAAGTGTGTTCACTTCTAGCTAAGGGAGCTGACAAAGTACTACAAAAAAGCTTGTAGTGAAAGTTCAGAAATGCACTCATTCTGAAGAAGGATACCTTTTACTTAGTGCACTGAGTATACTGCATATGATCTTAAAATACAGAATCTTCTCAGGAAATACAGGCCTTCAATGTAATTATTTTATGACAGGTACATTTAGACTAAGAAGTCCATGAAATATTGGTGCAGGGATAGCTTCATAGTTTCAACTGATATATGATACTGGTCTTAAAGGGAGAAACCCAGCTTTTTCAAGCAGGGCAAGTTGAGGGGCTGAGTTGATGAAGACAAAGAACTATTGGTAAGTCATCTGTCTGTTTTCACATCCCTGCCACCATTGTTAAAGGGAAGCTCATTTGGAGGCCAAAACGAAATCAGCTTCTTTCAGTTCAAACCTCATTCACCTTTCCAAGCAAAACAGTCTTTGTAAACAACCATCCTACCTCCTATGACGTCCATAAGTCACCTTGAATAGCGGAGGAAGAACAAAACCCAACATTTAAAAAGTTCAGAGATATTAAAGTTAAGAGTAGATATTGAAAACTGTTTTAGCTGACTCTTTTAAAGGAGGGAAAAGAACAGAACAAGGAAATCCTCTTGATAGTATTTACAGTGCGGGAAGAATGACAAGATAATACACCACTAAAATCCGTTGATTACAGCCCCTGTACATAGTTTTCTCAGACAATATCAGCAGGGAACACACATATTTACAGGGAGTTCCAAAGAAAATATTCTTAACTTGTATATGGATATCAGTCTCTGAAAGATAAGTGAGATTTCTATTTTTCTATTTAGAAGCATGAAGATAGCTATTTCCAGTAGTTTGGCTCCCAAATAATTTGTTCAGTCAACTTTGGACAAAGAGCTGACTCCCTAGTCTTGAACACAATGTCCCTTGAAGTGTAATTTCTCACCAGAACATTTTTTTCTGCTTAATAAAAAGAAACAAAACCCAAACTCATTACACTTAGAAGCACCAAAGACTGTATTGTAGCTACACTGAAGGAAATATACACATAAAATAAAAAACAGGTAATATTTATATTTCAAGCACCACTGAACTTTTGTCCAGAATTAGTCTCACTTATTTCAAGGTTTTCCTTAAACTATTTAGAAAAAAATACAAAGATCAGAATAATTTGAAGAATGTGCTTAAATGCAAGACTCCACGTCCTTGGTGCACACTCCATGATCATATGATTTCTTTTACTGTTGCTCATTGGCTACTGCAGCTAAGAGATGGAAACAAACATACCATAAAACCCTCAGACAACAGAGAGTTTGTAAGAAATGTCATTGCCAAAGACTGAAACCAAACACACACAGTAAGAGTCACAGACAGGTACAAAAAGTATTTTCATCTTTTGACAGTTCCTAAAGTATAGGACCATATACAGACATCCACATCTGACCTACACCCATCCATTTATCGTGTTACAGAAGACAAAGTTGTGAGAGATGTCACAACTTGTGTGTCATCAGGCAATACCCTTGAACTGCTAAACAGCATACCCAAATTACAGAACTGGCTAACACAGGAAAAAAACCCCTTATTACAACATGACATTAAAGATTTACAGTTTTTCTTAACTCAAAGAGGAATACAGACTCTGTATAAAGCCAGCTCACACATTAACGATATTGAGCTTTCTGCTCTCAGCCATTAACTACAGTCAATGAGGAGAAACAGGTCCATTCTCTGGCATTTTTAAGGCTAATTTACAGGAGAATGCAAATTCCAACAAGTGTTACTGATAATGAAAAAGACATTTTCAGAATATGTTGTTTGTAATGTCTTCACTACAGTCTGCTTTCCTATCTGTCAAAACCCCATGAAGGACTTCAATCAAACTGCTGTTTGAGGACATTCTATTTTATCTTTCTGTTGTTCAGATTTATTGCTTACAACCTTCAATTCCTATGGCCATAATTTTTCAGTTGAGAGATGCAGCCCTTACTCATCAAATTTAAGCATACTGTTGGAATTCCGACTGCTTTGTAACAGTGGATGATGCTGCCACCAAATATTGGTGAATGGTCTTTGGCTCTGAGGGGCTCAGTGAGGAGGAGCTCCAGTGAAAGCAGCTCTTTTAGGCTCAGCCCCTCAAAGCCCAGGACGGCTCTCTCCGCACCGATCCCGCACAGAACCCCGAAGGAAGATCCACACTCCAGGCTGGGTGGCAACAGAGGGAGCAACTTTATTGGAACTGCAGGGTTTATATAGGGGAACGGAACCATCTGTGGGGAAGGTTCTGGAAAAGGGGGTGGAGTGAGGCTTCCCATTGGCTGAGAGGAGGATTGAAAAACAGACCAATGGGGAACAGGGGTGGAACTTCATAACAGCCAATAACCGAACAGGGATAACAACCAATCAACACGCAGGGATAAAGACCAATAGAAACACAGAACTTTAACCAATAGGAGAGAGTGGCGGGAAAGGAGCCCTGAGGGATTATGGGAAGAAGAAATGGACAGGAATGACTAATGGAAAATACAATAGGGAAGACATATTTGTGACGCACTTTTAATTCAACATTAGAGGCAATAGAAATCGTAGAATCCACACCCTTGTAATAAATCCAGGGTATTCTCCCACATATCCTCCCTTTTTATTTTCTAAATGAATATAAATTCAGGAGAGATTATGCATAATAAAAGTGAAAAGGTAAAAGGACTTGAAGACCAAAACAACAAAAGTGGGGGAGAAGGTTTTTTGGTAGTTGTTACAAGTGCAGTGTGTAAATCTCTGTCGAAATGTGTACTTGTTCTTCACTCAAATGGTCTTCCTACAGTGTTGGAAAACCAAACATTTACCAGTTGTATTTACCTAAGGAAAACAGAATGTGTTAACTGCACATGAGAATGAATCGGAGAAGGAAGAGAAATGGGAGAGATTACCTCTGAGAATGAGGAGGAGATTAACGTGGCAGTACAACAACTTTTAAGCAAACATCTTAAACAGGAATAAACCGGGGTACAAAGTGGAGTGCTAAACATTTTACACATTATAACACTAATCAGTTTAGAACAAAAATACATAAACAATTACTTCAATTATAATCAGTCCAACATACACATCGACACATTGGAAAAATTATAGTGTATACAAAAACATACTTAATCTGAAAGGCATGTCTGAGTTTAGATTGTTTATGGGATTGTGTAAAGGAGGCAAGAGTTTATTAAAAGAAGGGATTCAGAAATACTGGCATATGATGTTCCGATGATAACCGTTATCTTTCCTTCCTACATTTTCCTTTTCTTGCAAACCTCAAACACTCACTATTATTGATAATGACATCAAAGCTTTAATCTTTCCATTTTTCCTTTTCTCACCTCTCCAATTCTCTCTGCTGCTGCTCTCTCCAACTTGCACAGGCCATCTTTATCTTAACCCCCACAGACTTTCCTCTACCTTTTTGCAGACTGTCTTCCAACTTGGTAACACTTTCTTTTATTAATTCATTACTCAAACCAGAAGGCTATCATTGAAAAGGAAGTCAAATGCATGTAAAGCAAATGTTCTTCCCAGTCACTGATTGTATCTTAGTGGAGGACATCATAAGATATAGTAAACTAAAAAGGGAAATATAATGAGGGAATTCCTTCTTTCCCTTTCCTTGTGAATGCTCACCGCAAATAAGTGTTTCTTTGCAGTTATTATTTGAAAGAAAGAAAATAACATTTAACTGTCTATATACCACCATTACCCCCTTGATATATATTAATATGTTAAGGAGTAAATCCATGTATCAGCAGATGAGGGAGTTCACAGTGGAAGGAAGGACTAGTGACAATAAAGTCTTTCAGTTACATAAACTCAAACATGGCACTAGGAGAAATTTATAAAATTAAAAAGAGTTGTGCTTTAAGTAAGAGTAAAGGGCACAACTGAGAGAGATCTATATGTGGATCTCAGGGAGTCTCAGAGGCTTCTGAGGAACAAGCACTGCAACCTAAGTTAATGTTTGTTTTCTTTATAATTAGTGGAGAAAAAGCAAATGTTAGCACAATTAAAATGAGATATAAATACCTAATTTAGGATAAGGTGAATCATGTTCTAGAAGTGTTGACAATAAAGGAAATGTAGAATTACTAATTGAATTTAGATGGGTAAAGTTCAGTGAGATGCATGTGGTCATCAGAAAGTATTTCCAGAGAATCACTGCATTGTTACAGGGAAGGTAAGTATGAGGTAGCATAACATGAGGCAGCTTTTACTTTGATTGTACTGTTTCATTTAAAAGGAAAGTAATCGGGGGGAAAACAATCATACTCACACACTCATCTTTTCATTCACACTATTCAAGCAATCACACTCACAGACCTTCAGTGCATCCCTGGTACTCTCATTTTTGACCTGTGCAAACAACAAAACATCCTTCAATTTCAAACAAAGATCGGCAAAACATAGTCAAAAGACAGTTAAAATATAAGCTTATCTAGAGCAAAATTTCCAACAGAAAACTTGTTCATCCCAGACGGTATTTAAACAGAAATCATTTCCTTTTTCCTTTGTATAAAGTCCTCTTTGATGTAATAGTCCTTGTTTGTGTAAGACTTTGATGGTACAACAGTATATGTTGGTAATAACATCTCCAGTACTCCAGGTATTCCTGGTCCATGGGCGCAGCCATCTTCAGCCGGATGTTGTAGGCCATAACCACGGAACCCCGGAAGTCTATGGAGGACGCCATCTTGGATGGTAGGTGGGGCCTGAGCCAGGGGGTCATGGGGGCCACCATGTTGGAATGGTACCAGCCCATCCCCACCTGACCTCATAGAAAGAGGCGTGGCTTGGTAGATTAGCCCCTGCCCTCCTAGGCCTCCACCTTGTGACACAACGGCAGCAAAGCCCCCAGCACCATTTTGTAGATGTTGTAGTGAGGGGGGGGGTTATGCCGCCATGTCACAATGTGGCGTAATTAGTGTCTGATTTCATTAAGGGAGCTGCGGCGTGGTTCATGGCCAAGCCGGTGTTGAAAAGGGCCTTCTCTCAACGCCAGTACCGCGCTTCGACAACTCCCTAGTTCTAAAGTTGATTCTGGGCCCCCCTGTTCTCCTTGATTTTCTAATGTAGAAAATGTGGTGCTCTGAGTTGCTAACACATGCACTGCTGCCTTGTTACTTGGACTTGCTGCTTTTCAGATATTTCTGCTGTAATTGTTGAAGTCTCTCGTGGATGGAAGAACGTGGTGAGGGACTTTGGTGCAGCTTAGTCCATTCAAAATGGTTAACATCCTTAGGTGACGGCAGCTATCATACTCTCTTTTAGAGATGTCCTTACTCGGCTGCTACCTGCAGATTCCTTAGAACTAGTCCACAACCCATAAATAGCTCCAGATCAAAGGCTGTAACCACAAACTTACCTTTAGTGGCAGGAATTGGACATAATTTTTACTCAAAAAGCATCAAAATACTTGTTGTCAACGTTGGTTTTTATGTCCCATAAATATTGAACTTAGCTTGAAAAAAAATCCCAGTTATCTTCTCTACCTTAGAAATGATTTGCTGGATGCACTACTATCTCAATTCACCTTGAAGATTAATGACTTACCATCAAACCCTTAATTCAGACTCTTCTCCAGCTGCCTTCACTCTTATCACCATTTTAAATAGCAGATATCACAGGAGGCCTTCAGCCCAACCCCCTGCTCAAAGGATCAGTGAGGAGACTAGAACATGTGGCTCAGAGCTTCTTCCTGTTTGGTCTGGAGAACTACAAAGGATGGTGTTCTGCACTAGAAGCACTGATCCATTATGATCTTAGCTGGAAAGACTCCCAGGCTCTTCTCTAGGGTATTACTTTAAGTTCTAGTAGGAGCTCAGCATTTGTTTGCACTGCCTTGCACAAGAGCCTGTTCTTCATGCCTGCCTAGGTCACTCTGGATGGGAACCCTGTTGTCCCCCAGCAATGTTTCTTATCTGTCAACTAGAGAAGCAAGTACTTCCTTGCTTCCTCCTGATCTTGATGCATACTGAGATTTCCTTTCCTAGCTGCTCAAAAGTAGCAGTTCAGTCATCCTGTGACATGCTGTAACTCCCAACCTCTTCTCAAACTTCTGAATGTCTGATGGTTTGACTTGTTCTCACAGAATCAGAACAACAGAATGGCTGAGACTGAAAGGGAACTCTGGAAGTCCCCTTGCCCAACTGCTATACGCTTGAAACTTAAAACTTTTTTCCTTTTCATCTTTACTCAGTGTTCAGTTCTTCAAGGAATTTCTTAGCTTCCTCTACACTAATACACCATAACTTTTACCTCTAAGACTTAATTGCCTCAGAGTATTTTGAACTATGATCATAAGTTCTAAAGATTGTGACCATTTATTTCTAAGATACCATACCTGACTTTCATAGATCTGTATCCAGACTACTGAGTACTCAGCATTATGAGGCAGTGACAGAACATGCATGAAATACAAGGATGGTATACTGACTGCAGTAGTATTACATTGAAGAGGTTGGTACCCACTATGTTATCACAGTACAGCCTAGGCAATGGAGGAAAAAAAATCAACATAGATATCCAAGAGATGGAATCCAAAACCATACATACTTATCATTTGGTGCAAGTTCAAAAAAAATAAACAATACTAACACCAACTCGTGTTCCTATTGCAGCAATCAACAGGATGCACTAGAAGGGTCAGGGTGTGTAGGCCCATCTGGTTTGTACTGTTCTTTTCCTTTTTCTGTGTATTAAAATGTATCAAACAATTTAAGAAACATTTCAAGCATCCCAGAAAAAACCATGACAAACCAAGTGCTAGGCAAATTTTGACACGTGTTCAGAAAAACGCATAATCACAGCAATGACCACTAACAAGCAAACAGGCATATACACCACCCTTACTGGGTTTAGCAGAGCAGGGCAAACATCTGTCCTAACACATGTGCATTCTGAGAGCTCAGACACCGGTTCACAGAATAACTAACCTCCTTGTGCTGCATATTCCCAGAGTTCAGTTGTTAAAAATGTTTTTAAAAAAGGAAAATGTCAAAAGGGACTGGTACTTATGTGAGTTATGGAGGCAGAGCTTGTTTCAGAAAAGTCTGTGTATCAAAGACAGAACTTAAGCAAGGTTCCTTCTGCTATTTCATCTTCATTCTTCAGCTATGCAAAGACCTCTCTGCCTCTCCTAGAACTGGAGTTCTGATCAGGAACCACAGTCAACAGTGTCACAAGTCACCTCTATAAACTGTCCTTTCTTTTCACCCTGTGGTGGTGGATTGACCTTGGCTGGATGTCAGGTGTTCACCAACCCACTGTATCACTTCCCGTTCTCAGGAGAAAGGGGGAGAGAAAATAAAATGGAAAACAACTCATAGGTTGAGATAAGGCAATTGAATGAAGCAAAAGTCAAAAGGTTGTGTGCACACAAGCAAACAAAAAAAACCCAGAGATTTTATTATGTATTTTCCGTCAGCAAGGCATGTCCAGACACTTTGCAGGGAAGCAGGGCTTCAGTACATGTAGAGGCTGCTCTGGAAGGCAAACATTGTAAGTAGCAAATGCCCCCCTTCCCCCTGCTTTTCTTAGCTTTGTGTCAGAGCTGACACAAGATATGGAATATCCATTTGGTCAGTTTCAGTCAGCTGTCCTAGTTGTGTCCCCTCCCAAGATCTTGCCCACCCTCAGCCTACTGGTGAGGGGGAAATGCTGGAGAGACAGAACTGATGCTGTGCCAGCACTGCTCAGCAGCTGCCAAAACATGGGTGTGTAGC
>JAOXXN010033861.1:0-12022 GCA_026770055.1 Myrmophylax atrothorax
AATACTTTTCTTTTCTCACTCCAAATCCAGGTACACTTCTGAGTCACTGAATGCGTAGGTGGATTAGCTACAAACAGGATGGTGACCACACACCTACTACTCCTCTGCAAGAACTCAGTGACTTTTGATCTGACAAGGATCTCCATGAATCTATTATTTATTTTCACTCTAACCATCTTAAAGGCAAATCAAACTACACAGATGAAACTGCAAAATCCAAGGACAGAGAATTATATGCAGGTTGACTTCACAGGAAGAAAACAACTGATAAGAGACCAATATGACAGCTCATTGCAGTTAACCTTTAATTGGGATTCAGCAGCAGCATATGCACCCATTTGTTCCCTCTGATTCAGCCAGAGCCTCAGACAGCCCACTCTGCCAAAAGGGTTCTACACAGGGATTTGGACAGGCTGGAGCAAGGGGCCAAGGGCAGCTGTATCTGGTTCAAGAAGGCAAAGTGCTGAGTCCTGCCCTTGAGTCACAACAACCCCAGGCAGCACTACAGGCTGGGGGTAAGTGGATGGAAATATGCCAGGCACAAAAGGGCGTGAGGGTGCTGGTCAACATAAGCTAAACATGAGCCAGCAGTGTGCCCAGGTGGCAAAGAAGGCCAGTGGCATCCTGGCTGATGTTAGCCAGTGTGGCCAGCAGGACCAGAGCCCTGATTTCCCCCCACACTCAGCACTGGTGAGGCTGCACCTCGAGTGCTGTGCCTGGTTCTGGGCCTCCCACTACAAGAAAGACATTGAGGTGCTGTAGTGTGTCCAGTAAAGGGAAACGGAGATGGGGAATGGTCTAGAGCACAAGTCTTATGATGAGCAGCTGAGGGAACTGGGGGTGTTTAGCCTGGAGAAAAGGAGGGTTGCTGGAGACCTTATCACTCTCTACAATACCTGAAAGCAGGTTGTAGCCAGATGGGGTTTGGTCTCTTCTCCCAGGTAGCAAGTGACAGGATGAGAGGTAATGACTTTAAGTTGTACCAGGAATGGGGAGTTAGATTAGATATCAGGAATAATTGCTTCATTGAAAGGTTGGTCAGGCACTGGAATAGGCTGCCTAGGGAAGTGGTGAAATCACTGTCACTGGAAGGATTCAACAGGCCTGGAGACGTGGCACTTAGGGACATGATTTAGTGGCAGGCTTTGCAGGGCTGGGTTAACAGTTGGACTCCATGGTCTTAGAGACCTTTTTCAACTTTAACAATTCTATGATGCAAGGAAAACTCAGAAAACCCCCTAAAACCAGCAAGTAACCATCCATCAGTCACTGCCAGCATTGCCCTCCTTCAAGCAATGGAGCCAAATGTTGCACCTCTGAGGGGATGCGGGGTGACCAAAGGCTGCTTTTATCCTGGGTCTTGTTCAGCCTCTGCTTTTCCCAGGAGCTGTGCAATACTGGGGGGACCTGCTCAGCCACATGAAGGTGGCCTTATTGTTAAATGGAACTCATTTTGCTGAGGGAACGCAGCTGCACTCAAACCTGTGCCTGCAGGAGATGGTGCAGAGTGCAATAACAAACATGACTGCTTTAGGCTGCTTGTGGATGGAAATGTCAGAGGCTAAGGTTAAAGCAGTGTTTGAAGGGAAAGAAAGGATGGGAAGCAGACACATGATGTAAAATGAAAGGGAGAGAGTCTCAGCATCTCAGGAGTGATGATGCAGGGGGCTGCATGCCCTGCCCGCTCCCAGTGCTGGCCACGGTGTCTGCCTTTGGCTCACAGGCCCCTGAGTTGTCATTGCCCTGGCTCTCCTAGAAAAGCTGCTGTCTCACAAGAGCTAAGTCCTAAATTATTCTGTGTTTTTCTCCCATTTCAGTTTGCTTACCCATAAAATGCATCTCCCTCTTTGCAGTTAGTGAAAGGGCTGGTATAATATGTCTACCAAAACAGAGAGTCTCATGTGCTAGGGCAAGATGCCCATAATCCAGTGGAAAATAGAGCAGAAATATATGTTCTTAGAGAGTGCTGGTGTTTTTAAGTAAGTTAGGCAGTTACTTCTTTTCCTTTGAAGTTCAGGGTACAGTCCCACACAGAGTTAACAAAAACTGTGACCAGCAATACTGTGGTGCCCTCAAGTGGATGCAAAACACTCAGAAACGTGCTACATTGCACCCCTCTCCCGAGTGTGGTCCTGGCTCCCTGGTTTGCAACCCCAGGATGCAAACACAGCATCTGCTTACCCCAAGCAGCTCTTTGCAATGCCAGAGGAATAAATGCATTTTGACATTAAGATTGCCAGACCAAAAGTTTCTCACTCAGGAGAAATTTATTTTTTAAGAAATTATTTGATTGTGGGGAGGGGGGAACAAAAGCGAGAAAAAAAGCTCAGCTTTGTTACAGCACTACCCTCCCGATGTTTCCAAGGGGTAAGCAGAAAATAGAAATGGTTTTAGCTCTAACCACAGACCAAATGGCATTAAGATTGACTCCCTTTCCCAAATACAGCATTGTTGGCCTTCCTCTGGAAATTGTCACTCAATGAATTGCCTGACTCTAGCCCCTTACTGACTTGCCATCCAGTCATCTCGCTGTGCCAGCAGATGTGAAACACCCTGTTTTGCCACCTGCTGCTTCACTGGTGGCAAACTACCCACCTGGAGTTTTGCCTGAGCCAACTGCTTCCTTCCCAGAAGAGTCACGGGACAGGCACAAGCTCAGGGGGGGCATTTTGGATGAGAAGACCCTATTCTGGAACAGAAGTGAATCTGGTGTACAGATGTGAGCCACACAATGGGAACAGGGAAGAGGGCCATGTCTATCTACCAGAACAGACACAGTCACCGAGGAAGAGAGAAGGACGCTCCTCTGGGAAGTCTGTGACACCTAAGGGTGAAGGTGCAGTCTGGGCACTGTACGAAGCCGATCTGTGGAACCAGCACGAGTCCTGAACCAGGTGTGCTGCTAGTCATTAAGAGACACTGCAACATCTAACTGGAAAGAGATGCTGCTCACTGCTCTTCACAGCAATGTCATTGTCACAGCAGAAGGTGAACAGAAAGCAGCAATACAGATATTACCACAAACAATAGTGAACTGGACATAGAGGTTAAGAGAACACTAGAAAAGACAAGGGTCCCATTTTTGGCTTTGTCCTCCCCATGATTCCGTGTGCTCTGCTTTTTGACATATCAGAAAGATGTAGGGGCAGCACAGGCTCCAACAAGCACCTTTAAAGAAGACAGGGAAGATCTTGAGAGGTTGGAGTGGAAATAAAAATATCCTGACACCCAGCTCACAAAATTTTAAAAAAAAACAACTAATTTTTAAGACTACACAATAACCCTGGCTGAGCTTACTGCTCAGAGGTCACAGGGCGAGTCATGCTCTGACTCTGCTCATGCTCTACTACTGGAGCATGGTAGGTGACAGAAAACTTAATAGCAGTGCTTCAGTAATTTCCCTCAGCTAAACACTCCATGAGCAGAGGTTCTGTTAGAAGAGCAGTGCAGGTGCTGATCCACAGTCACACACATGCTCAGTGCACAGCCTATCATGGCCCTTTCCACAGATCTACTCCCAAGCAATCCCAGCCTGTCCCGGTGCCCAGGGCTCTTCCTGCCCAGGGCAGGGCTTGGCATTTGTCCCTGCTGAATTTTATGCTGTTCCTCTTGATCCATTTCTCCAGCCTGCCCAGGAAAAGCAGACCTAACCTCAAGCATTAAGTCATCTGCAAATTCAATGAGAATGTATTGTATCACCTCTTCCAGGCCATCGATGATGCGCAATGGGACACACCTCAGCAACAAGTAGAGAACTGCAGGGGTCTGTAAAGTACAACTCATTAACCACTGCCCTCTAACCCCAGTCATCCAACCAGCGTTTCAGCCCTCTTCTAGCTGTCCAACCACTCAGTCCCTAATATCCTGCCTTGGATACAAGAGTCTAATGGGAGGCAATGTTGAAAGCGTTGCTAAAGTCAAGGGAAACATCATCCCTTGCTCATCCCCACATCCAATCATTTCATCATAGAAGGCAATCAGATTAGGCAAGCATGACTTAATCTGAGCAGCTGTGGAAAGAACTGGCAATACAAGACCAAAGCTACAGGGAACTGTATTGATTAGAAAGAGCATTCCTAGGTGTATAGCAAAATCATGGTCAACCAAAGTAAAAGAAATAGCTGTCCAGCAGAGCAGGAAGGAATACAAACCCCCTTAAAACAGTAAACTAATGTTTACTTACTTTAGAAATGGGCACCACCAGGGCCCAGTAAGCAGTGTGTTTGAGTAGGAACAGCAAGTTTGGTCAAAGACTGTAGTCACAGCAAATTTTAGACCCACTACTGGCAGACCAGTGTTGTCTGACTCTGGACAAAAAGCATTTTCCATCAATAGCCTCAAGAAACCCATCTTTCAGATATCAGCAAAAAGCTTTCTGTGCTTAATGTCAACATAGGTAATCCACAAATCAAATAGCAACCTGGAAGAGATTTGGTGAATACAGAAATATTTCCCAGAGGATGCATCAGAACTGAGCTAAAATATAGTAAGGAGCCAGTGGTGTGTCAGTATTGTACAACTCAGACAATCATTACAAGACCTGTAACTCAAAGCCCTACCAAAAAAATAGAGCTATGAATACACAAGATTGTTCATAATCTCTTACTGACATATGAGGAAACTATCAGCACAGGTAGAAACCTGTTTAAAGGCACCTAGACTCTGACTAATAAATTTTTGTTTTTTAGAGAGAGAGATCTAAAGAAGGCTAAAAGACATTTTGTATTAGCTTGAAATGAATAGGTGGGCTGAGGACACTGTCAACACCTGCCAGGTCTATGCCAAAATTACAGGCCTGTGCAGAGAACAGAAGGGACTGCTGACACTGCCATACCAGCTCTTGTGTGAAAGCCAGTATCAATTTTACATTGACTGGACAATGAGATATTGCTCTGAAACATCATTGGTAACATCTCAGGACAGCACCTGGCAACAGTGTGAAAAGAAACCCACTCCACACACACATCAGCACTGTTCTGACCACGATCCTGTGATAGCTGAAGGAAGTAAACCTGCAGTCTGGCTCCCACTGGTACAGGTCTGATTTGGATATAGTCACAACTTAAGTCAACAGTCATTAATACAAGGGCAACCAGGAAGCAGCAGTTACAGCAGAAATGCAACATTAAGCAATTAAAAGGCAATGTTATGATAAGGGCAAGTAGTTGAGCTCAGAGTATAGAAGATGCAGCAGAACATCTCTCTTCTAGAGTCTCTTCTAGTCCTTAGTGCTCACCAAACACCAGTCCTGGCATGACTTAAAATGAGCTTCTCAGGGCAGATCTGTGGCCAAACTACACCAGCAGTGTGAGGGCAGCACTGATTTATGATCTTGCCTCAGACTAAGCTCCTCAGGCTTCTGATTCCTTTCTGACAAGCAGGTCACATCCACCTCTGCCACTCTGGGGAGCAGCACTACCTGCAGGAAAGAACTGCTGTCCAAAGACTCAGTGGCTAAACCAGAGACTGCATGTTGCCATCTGCTGCTATACCCTTTGGGAGGCTAGCAACCTCAAAAAAGAAAAGTTCAAGACACAACCTAGGGAAGGGCATTTCCCTTTACCAAGCAGCTCCTAAATGTTTAAGACCAAAAGCTAATCTGTTTCACTTTGTTAAGAGAAGAGGACAGAAGAGGTGCAAGATTCTCTTTTAGAAATATGAAGTGATCATGGATTCAAATAAAGTGGCAGGACAAACAAACAAATGTAGATCTAGGAGTACAGCTTCTGATTTTTAAAAACTGAAGAAGCATAAATTCCAGGCATAAAATTTCAGAACTTTATTAAAAAAAAAGTGAGGACTTCTAAATTTTTTTTTCATCTCCAAGGTAAATTAAAATTACAGAATCACAGAATATGCTGAGTTGGAAGGAAAACACAAGCATCACTGGAGTCCAGGTTCTGGCCTTTGCACAGGACCATTCCCAAGAGACATAACATGTGCCTCAGAGTATCATCTAATCACTACTTGAACTCTGTCAGGCTTGGTGTTGTGACCACTTCCCTGGGGAGCCTATTTAGTGTCCAGCCACCCTCTAGGGAAAAAAGCTTTATCTAATATGCAATCTAAACCTCCCTTGACACAACTTCAGGCCATTCCTTCATGTCACTGGTCTCCACAGAAAAGAGGTCAGCGCCTCCCCTGCTTCCTTCCCTCACAAGGAAATTGTAACTGCAGTGAGGTCTCCCCTCAGTCTCCTTTTCTCCAGACTGAACAGACCAAGTGCCCTCAGCCATTCCTCATACAGCTTCCCCACCAGGCCCTTCACCATCTTCATTGCCCTACTTTGAACACCCTCTAACAGCTTGATGCCTTTCTGATACTGTGGTGCCCAAAACTGCCCACAATATTCAAGGTGAGGCTGCCCCAGTGCAGAGCAGAATGGGAAAATCCCCTCCCTCAACCAGCTAGTGATGCTGTGCCTGATGCTCCCCAGGACATGGTTGACCCTCCTGACTGCCAGGGCACTGCTGACTCATATTCAACTTGCCATCATCAACCAGGACGCCCAGGTTCCTTTCTGCAGCACTGCTTTCCAGTATCTTGCTTTGATACCCTTTGCAAGGTCAAACAAGATTTCTCATACATAAAAGGCAACAGGGAAAAGTGAGGAAATATAACTAAATTTACATACAACCCCAAAGCCAGCCAATTCTTGGCCTCCCTTTACAGTGAGGACCATAATGTCTTCATCGAGCAAGGGCTAAATGGCCACTGAAATGGAGCATGATGTTGCACAACTCCATTTTGGAACTGGAAGGGCAACTGTATTTGCACCCAAGGGAAGGTGCCGATCACCAACTCGGACGCATCACTGCATACCTGCCCCAGGCCACTTTTTCCTTAGCATCCAGTATTGGCCAGAGACAAGGTATTAGATGACATGGATCTTAATTCTGACTCCAATAGGCTCCTTCTTCAGTAACTTTGAAAGGATTGGCACGTGAAATTGTAGGTTAGGTGGATTCATTTTAAAGTGAATGTAACATGTTTGAAGATTACCAAGACTAATAAAAGGCAAAAATGTGATTTATGCAAAACTAACTAGCCTGATCTCCAATGTATGTCTAGATTTAAAAGCATAAGTAGAAATTTACCCAAAATACAGCTTGAGCTTATGGAACAATAAATCAAACCCTACTAAAGAATCTTTCCTCATAAGTCAGAAGCCTGAGGAACTCAGTGCAAAGCAAGACCAGATCCAGTAGGCTAAAAAAGAAGCTCATGGGACTCCTTCAAAGCATAAGGATCACTGATAATATTTTCATAAATGACAAAATTGGTATTCTAAATAAATTTATCATTCCCTCTACCTTTATCATCCTCCTTTAAGGATCAGTAATTCAGGTCTAGGTGGTGATCTTCATGGGTAGGGGCAAAAATAGGTTGCAGTAAACTCAATCATAGAGAGTAGGTCAAGCACCTAGAACCAAAGCCAAAGCATTTTACCTGCATGCTGTGAGCTTAGCAGTTGGAAGAGAAAGAAGGGGCAGAAGAGGACTTCTTCATTAGTCATTTTTTTTATTAGTTATGAATCATAACTTCTTGAGACAACAAAAATGATGCAGCCTGGGGATTGTACTCAGAAAAGTATTCCATGAAAATATAAAGTAGTGTTAATATTTCCCTCTAAAAAGGCACCTGGGGAGACTTCTGAAATCATTTAATTCTCAATTCATCTTCTTTGAATGTGGTTAACCAGGATGTGCAAAAGGGCAAAGAGAGGTTAGTAGCTAGGTCAGGAAAATGCTCTACAGAAAAGCCTGACCCACTTAGCCAAGAAAAAAAGGAGGCTGGGAAGAAAGCAGAACAGACACTCACCCTCCCAGAGGCTCATAACAGCTCACCAGGCAGAACATCAGGGATGCAGCACCTCCCTCTTTCTGGTTGCGCTTTTTTCCTTTGTTGTGTGCTTGGGATTTTGGTTTTGTTGTTTTGTTTTTTTTTTTCCATTGGATGCATTCATACTGGGAACTACAGCATGGTTTTTCTTTAGTGGGAAGTGGATGTTTCATCTAGCCCTGCCTGCACATCTCCATCTTTCTTTTATACTTGGCCTGTCTTAGGAAAAGTCTTCATTATTAGGCTGTGATGTTCTAATAGATGCTTAAGATGAAAATCAATGAACCTCTGTGATACCTTATCTCAATGTAGACTTCAAGTTATTATGATTGCAAAATTAAGAGATATATTTCAGTAAATAGAATAAGCAAGCCTCCACTTGTAGTGACTCCTGTTTACTGTATGGAGATAAGATGAATAAGCTTTTACAGAAAATGTGCTTGGATGCACCAACTTTGGATGCACAACTCATGCATTAGCAATGTTTATGGACTGACTCATTCCATAGCCAGTCCTTATGCACATCCCTTCTGGGAACATACAGGTTTGCAAACATAATCAAAAGCAAGATGCCCAGTGTGCAGGAATTCAAACACATCCTTGACCAATGTTTGAAGGGACAAGATTTAGTGCTCCGATACAATGAGAGCCCAGAAAGTGAACAGCAAATTCTCGGGGCACCTTACTTTTCTGCATGCTTACTCCAGATCCTGAAAGGACCTAAACTCTAGGACATAGATGCCTTATGTTTGAAATTATGGCAGGAGTTTACCCAAATGAGACCAGGCACTTCTCTAAGGTAAAACCCAGAAGAATTTGAAAGGAACACTGTGAATTCCTTGAACTGGCATTTCCCCATGAAACTACCACTGGAAAGCTTCCAGCTATTGCCCTGAAACAGGGTGTAAGGACATGCATACAGCAAAGTGTGAGGCAAGGTGCTGTGGGAAGACAGCACACAGGGAACTGTGCAAAGGAAGGGCTAGTTAAACAAGTTTTGCAGGATTGGTTGTAGACCCACCCACATACAAAAAAAACCCACCAGAGTGCCAAAGTGGTTATTGAAACATCATGACCTGCACCAACCTAAGCTGCCAGCAGGAATTGCTGCCAGCGTTATCAGCAGGCAATGTGCGAAGTGTTACCTAGTGCCAAGTAGGTCAGTGTGGGTTACAAGCCAAGTAAAGAAAGCCATAGTGCGTTCACAGAACCTAAAAGTGCATCTCCAAGACCAAACCTGAAGATCAAAACTCTGACAAGCAGACCTGAACCCTGCTCCTAATCACAAAATGCTGTAGTCAACTACTCTACTACTTGCTTTGCTGTAGCTTTCGTCCAAGCTGACATCCAGGCAAAAGCCTCTACCATGATCCTAGCTTCCAGGTGCCTTTCTGAGGTACAGCATATGATTTCAGCAGGGAAGTTACAAAACCTGCATGACTACTTGAGGCAGTGGCTCAGGTAGAAGGCGAAGGTGGGAAGTGACATAACACTGTTCAGATATGGCTGAGTCGTTGCCACTGCACAAAATACCTGCTAAAACATGACTGCTTTTCAGTTGACACTGATGTATCTATTCAAATTCATTTCAATGCTGCTTGAGAAAATTGACATGTTGACAGGCAGGGAGATTGAAATCAAGTATCTGGTACCCAAAGAAACCCAACCATAGGGCTCCAATTAAGGAATCTGTTGTCACAGCAGGTCAAAGCACAAGGCAGTGTAGTCTGGAACCCTTTTCCAACATGAATCCTTACACAAAGGTGATTCCATTTCTGGCAAAACACCCCCAGTGCTTGGGATCAGAGGTTTAGAAGGAATTCCCAAGCCAGAGATTACATCTCACCACTTACATTCAGTGCCAAGGATCATCGTCACCTCCCTGAATGTATCCAATCTCTTTCTGAACATGCCGATACCTTTGGCTTCCTCAATATCCCCCACTAGTCTAATTCCAGATGCGTATTGTATCGTATCCTATCCTGCCCCGCCCTGCCCTGCCTCAGCCAGCATAACACTTTCCTAAGGAAGTCATCGAGCTTATAGTTGTGTATGGAAGTAATTTGGACCCCTTCTCTGGTTCTCTCCATATTCTTTAGCTTTAGTAGACCCTTTTCAAGGGCTGCAGACAGCATTCAAACCAAATGCATTCATATAACAGTACACCAATATTTCCTTGCGTTCTCTTCCATTCCCAATAACTTTCTATTTGGCTCCTTCAGTATGAAGGTCTCGTAGACATCTTCAGAGAACTATGCATAATGCAGAACCACCTTCCCCAAATACCACTCCAAAACCCCTTGTGTTAAATGTATATCAGGATACATTTCCCTCATGTGAATTCCTTTGTGTTCTGGCAACATAGGCTTTATTTATTATAGAAGGTATATCTGGTAGTCTAATTTATAATGTCCAACATGCTTGAAGGCCAGTGTCACATGACTATCCTCTGTTTTTGTGTTCTTAAAGCCAATTTAAAAATTACAAAGACATCTATCACAGCTAATAGAAATTCCTTTAGACTTCTGCAGTCAATGCCACCTGGGCCCAGAGAGCTTTATCAATTGCCCTAAAGGGCTGCTACTGGCACACCAGTTTCATATAGTTCCTTGGGCTTACCTCTAACGAAGCATGGCTCTGACACAAAAACTTCTGAGTTCCTCAGCTCTGAACATTGATGCAGGTGACTTGGCTTTTCTGCCAGCCTTCTTTTCCCAGGGAAGAAGCTAGAGCAGCAACTGGAGCATTCTCTAACTCAAGGCAAGCAACGTGCCAAAAGCCAGGATCTTTGAATCTTCATCCGCCCTTCCTAAAACCAATTCTTTGTTCATATTTGCATTGCCCAGCACACACCACTGCAGTCAGGAAATCTCTTTACTTTTGCAGTACTGGACCTCTTCAAACTCCCAAGAGCAGACTAAAAGAGATTTAGGCAGTCACTCACCTTTGAGTCAGGTACCCAAGTCCTGCTGAAGACACAAGACTCCTTGTCTCGTTACTGAGGTACCTTCCTGAAATTTTGGTCAGTGCTTCCTGGTGGATGGCTTAGGAGTCCGTGTGCCACATAGCAGCTGCTGCTGTGCCCAGCTGCTGCTGTACCATGGAGGAGACTTCACTGCCTTCTGTGACACAGAACTGTTCATCTGTTGGTTAAAACTTGGTTGTAATAATGCCAAGATCCTGGGTTCAATCACCTATGTAGGTTATTGACTTAAGAGTTGGACTCGATGATCCTTGTGGGTCCCTTCCAATTCAGAATAGTCTGTGATTCTGTAATCTGTGTATCATATGCCCATTATAAGAACACCCAAAAACACCGGGTGGATGACAAATTTTATGCCTGTAAAGGGTATTTAAAAAAAACCAAATGGCACTCTGCAATAGCAGCATCAAGAGCTTTATCCCCAACCAAGTCACTGCACACAAGCAGCACCGCACAGAGTCATGGCACTGAACAGCTTTCTGCCAAACTCCAAGCAGACAAGACAAGAAATGTAAAGAGATAAGACTCACAGAAATATTTTATCTATCCCTTGGCAGTGTTAGGCTCAGTTGGACTAGATTTTAAAGGTCCCAGGATTTTATCCCTGACTACACAAAAAGCAAGAATCACCCTTTTATTTCCTTAAATATAGTTACCTACTTGAATTTTTAATTGGTTTTACATGAAATAGAGAAAAAACTTAAGACAAAGAGCATGTAATAAACAGGTATTCAAAGCTTACCTGAACTTACCACATAACGTGCATATTAAGTGCGTACAGTGACAAGCCAGAGGTCCTTACAGTACTGTAAGAGTCAAGACCAATGGACTGATGCTGTTTAATAACTGAGCTATTCCTTGTGTTTATTCAGGGTTCATAATAGTAGTCCCACTATTTCACATTAGTAATTTTTTTCATTTCAAAACTGCCTGGATTTTAGCAATTCATCTGATTGGAGCCAGCATGTTGGAATTGCATCACATTTAGATGTGGATTTTCTACCTGCCAAGGGGAGGAATTGAGGTGAGGAGTCAGATTTTTATCTCAGGTTTCATTTCAGCAACTCCCATGAAAGTGTATGGGCAGGCTGTACAAAGACTCCCTCTGTGCCCATACAGGTGTACATCCCTGTATCCTACAAGTAAGTCACACTGCATTGCCTGCTCCATTCTTTATGGCCTTTATCTTGCAAGATT
>JAOXXN010033862.1:0-12001 GCA_026770055.1 Myrmophylax atrothorax
ATCAACTAACTCCCCTTTGAGAGAGAGTTGCCATCATCAGAGCGACAGAAACTGAGTTTCTGGGATGGGAAAAAAAACAGTAAACCCCTGAAATCATGCACAGCTCTTAGCTAAAATCTGAACCTTATCATTGGGGCTCAGCCACCTCACATAGCATTGTGCAAATACAGCAGTTATAGGCCACCTGAATGATGCTGAGTTTTGCCTCCTCTGGTTTTCCAAAGACAGAACAGTTAGTGCCGTAACTGATGGGCACATTAGCTGCTGGGTAGGCAATGGCATTTTTCACATGTAGTCTAGATAACCTAATGCATCTAAAATGTGAAACACTTGCAGCTCTGCATTATCATCTTTCACAGAAGTTCTCAGGAACATCAGTTACTCTGCCCTCAGTAATAAACTTGCAAACACTGAGGCAGGACTGTCTTCCCTTTCTGTTTACATGCCACGTTTGCACAAGTAGGAGAAATTAAGCCTCTCAAAACTCACAGTTTGTGTTCGTTCCATGACAGGTTATTTTGAAATGGGTCTTTCAAAATATAAATTTCAAAGAAAGACCAAAGGTTGTTTCCAGACACGATAAGCGTTTTTCACCACCCCTCTCACGGCACTGTTTGAACCAATAGTGGCAGCACTGCCAGCACCTGCCTAAGGACAGCCCTGAGTGACATCTCTGAGGGCTCTGTCAGGAGTGCATGGCAACATCTGAGAAGGCAAAAAAGCTCTGCATGCCCCCTCCATTGTGCCAGATACATCTTTAGTGCCTTTCACAAGCTCAGCCCCCAAGGCCATCCTGATCACCACAGTCATGACAGTGCCAACTCAAGAGCCTCTCTGTGAGTTTTGGACACTCCATGAGACAATGCCCTACAGGGAAGGGCCACAGGCCCAGTACAACATCTGCCTTTTAGGGGCCCTCAGAGTTCTGGGTTTAGGCACAACAGGCAGGACTGTGAATCCCCAGATGTGGTGAACAGTCACACTCTTGGTGCTCACCATTCAGACTGGAAGTCACCAAGAACCTTAAACACACTCACTCACTCAAGGCCCAAATGCAGAAGGTATCCCAAAGCAGCATGGTGTGTACCAAACCAGCTCTACCTAAAATGCCTTTTATCTGAAAAGGGAGAGGGGGAGCACATGCATATAAAGAAAAAGGGCAAACAGGACACATGGCTACATCACAGAACTTTCCAAGCAGTGCTCTCCTTCCCACTTACAGACCTGAATGATGCTGCCAAAATCTCCTCTCCTCTCTGTGCCTGTCCTAGCTGGGCTGGCACAGAGAAGGTGGTGTGATTCAGTCTATACAGAAAGCAGCAGTGCCTCAGCCATGGTTGTTCCACCAGTACTGACTGTAAAACCAAACTGGGCAGGACTGGTGCCAGGGTTAGGCTTACAAGAATCAAAATGTACAGAGCATTCTAGCTCTAGCATTCCATTCCAGCAGCACTATCTAACTTTGGGGGAGCAGTGAGCATCACCAGCAGAGAGGCAGTGCCTTTGTCTCTGAACAGCTCAGGACTCAAGTCAGCAGAACAAGGGGTCTCAAAGGCACCATACAGCTCCTGAGGAGGGAAAGCGAGGACAATGTATTGGAGTAGCCAGTAGCACATCCACAACGTCTCGTTAAGTAACCTCCCCATATAGGGTTAATGAGGCAAGGGGTAGGATTTATATTTCTGCTGTATCTTTATGAGCATTAAGCCAAGGGAGTTGGGCAAACAGATAAAAAAACCAAAATAACAAATCCACACTTTACCCATAAAGCACAAGATATCACATATTACTTCATCAACATAAGTCAGAAGTCCAAAGAACAAAAGAAGGTGTTTTGTACTTACAGTACCTTTAAGCCCATTGGAGCAGTGAGAAAACTAAAGTAGCATCTGGAAAAGAAAAGGAGTTAGATTATAAGTTATAAGGAAAGAAAAGAAAGAATTAGATCATAAATTATAACCACGTCATGAGTTCAAAGTAAATGAAGTGTTATGAAAGGCAGAATACAATTTTTATACCACTTACATAAAAAAGACACACTTAGAAAAAGATGCAGAATATGGGAATAGTACTTCCAAGTGCAAACAAGCAGCTGAACTATTTAGAATGGTTAAAACATTTATATGCTGCTCTCTCAGAAGCCATGAGGGGAAGAGGAGGGACAAGTGCTGATCTCTTCTCTGTGGTGACCAGTGACAAGGCCCAAGGGAAATGCCTGAAGTTGTGTCAGAGGAGGTTTAGGTCAGATATTATAAAAAAGTTCTTTACCCAGAGGGTGGCTGGACACTGGAACAGGTTTTCCAGGGCTGTGGTCACAGCATCAAGCCTGACAGACTTCAAGAAGCATTTGGACAACACTCTCAGCCACATGGTGTGACTCTTGGGGCTGTCCTGTGCAGGGCTAAGGGTTGGACTTGATTATCCTTGTGGGTCCCTTCCAACTCAGCACATTCTGTGATTCCATGATTAAAGGAAAAGCAAAATATTTGTCCATCAATCTACTTGTAAACATATAGTTCTGTACTTTTGGATGACATGTTTCAAATTCTGGTTTATATGCACCTTAAACGTCAGAAAGGATAGATATATGTACGTGGATCATTACTGAAGGACAGCAGTGTACAGAAAGGAATCAACGTCTGCACATACACAGGCTCGAAATGTCTGTACTGGAACATCACCTCCTAGAGAAATAAAAAGACATCCCACTAGATGGCACTGGAAGCCAACGAAGACAGCTGTGTGTACGTGAAAAAAACTCCAAAACAAACCCAAAAAAACAAAACACAAAAAACCCCCAACCAAACAAAAAAGCACAACCCCCCCAAAACACAAAAGCCCAACCAAGCACCAGAGCCTGTGTGCAGAGCATCACTGTGACAAGGGGCTCAGAGGCCAAAAGTCAGCGTTCTTCCTCGATATCTGCCCACTCTGCTGGCACTGAGAGCCTCCCACTGCAGGCATGGCAGGCACCTCGCAGGGAGGCTCAGATCCTGTGCCAACACTCTTTACTCAGCCACAGAAATGCCAGTTGGTGCAAGTCAGAGAGGGAAGGGGTAAGAGAGGACAGTGAAACGAGCTAACAATCTGTTACTCTCTGCCCACAAAGCCACACCTGCCACAGCTCTTCCAGACAGGAATCCATACCTTCCACTACAGAAAAAACATTTTTATCAATCTTCAGAAGCAGCTCCATTGCAGAAATCTTTCAGCCCAGACAACAACCACTTGGCTTGGAGGAGAAGGCTTCAACCACTCCTGCAAGGGAGGGTCAGGGAGAGGAGGTTTGAAGTCAGCCTCCCTGAGCATCGTGTTGGGGGCACAGGGACTGGCGACCCAGCTGGGCCAGGGGCTGTAGCCAGACTGCCTGGGGCACCCATGGGCTGGCACAGAGGAAAACACATTGGCTGAACTCAGGGTTCTGAGGCCAGAGTGACTCACAAGTTGCTTTGGTGTGCAGTTTCTTCTTGGGCAAGGTTTTCTGTAGTGAAGACAGTAAAACACCTGTGACAGTTGTGGTGGCATTATTTCATTCACCACTACTGTGCTAAGACACACACTTTTCAGGTGAAAATGGTTTAGAATCACTAAGAAATTTGAAGGCTTTACTACAGCCTGTGCACTGAGGTGTAGCCCCAGCCTTCTGCTTGTTGAGTGCAATGGGCAGCTCCACCACCCAGGATTGCTACCTACCTAAAATCCCTTCTCTGCTCAGGTAACAGTAGCTTACAGCAGTGCAAAGCTTTTTTCTTCTAAAAAAACATTTTCCAGAAAGCATTTTCTTTCTGGAAAGCCATCCAAGAAGGATTGCTGTGTCATGTGCAGTGATCATTAGCAAATGGCAAAGTACTCTTTCAAGTTTTGGGGAAAGGAGGCCCAGGTCCAAAATGCTTTATGTCTTTCTTAGAAAAACAAATGAAAACATTTGCTCATACCACTAGTTGGGTATAATACAGAAAGCTTTCAGCTCTGAATCAGAAAAGGGGCAATAAACCTGAAAAATAATCTCTTGGGGGTTAAACAAAGGTTAAAAAACTTCATATGTGAGTATCAATTTAGAAACATTTTCACTGCAGTTGAAATAAAAAATTTTAAATGCATTTTTCTATTTCAAATAAGCTATTTTAAAACAGCTTTTTCTCCTTATTAACATTAAAGTACATTCTAAAATTAGAACTGTCTTACAAGTCAAGAAGACAGTGGCCTTGTCTATTTTGATGTAATTTGGAAAATGTTTCAGCATGAGTCACCCAACAAAGCAGAACATCTAAAGTTCTTTATCAAAAAACCGTTAAATATGAAATTAATAAAAAAAATTTCCTATTTTTGCCAATTAGGAGAAAACTCCCAACATTTCATGTAACAACAAGAGCAACAGTTATGCCTATTATTCCAAGTAAGTTATCAAAATAATTCCAATTTATAAAAGACACCTATACTAATTAAGATACGAATTTTACACTGGCAATTACAGTATATAATCAATACTGCTAACGTGTTTTTATTTTATGAACAATAAAAAAAGCTTATTTATTTATTTTAGAGTTTAAAATGTAAAATATAACTGCCAACCACTTAATATTCATTTTAGATACTAGATTTCTCATCAAGGTTTCTGGTTTTGAGTTTATATTTGGACAACTAGGTAAAAATCCCTGGTATGCATTTGGCTCTCAGAGCATCCTGCCTGCAACATTTCAAGAAGGGAAAGGTTGTTGAAGCAGTAAATTGTGAGCAAAACTGTACTTCCATCCTGCCTTTTCTGACCATAAGGCTAATGGGACACATGGGGAATAGATTCACCCCTTTTTGCGTTGCTAGAACTTGAAATACAGCATTTAAACTAAGGTAGTATTAAAAAAAAAAAAAAAACCAAAAAACCAAACCAATGTATCTGAAGCTTGGGATGTCTGTCTTCTATATTTTTAAATACATTTACAATTAATAGTTTGTTTTCCTAAAGCAATTTGCTCTTAAATGAATTTTTAGAGTTTTGCATTTCTGTGGTGAGCAAAATTAGACTGGTTTCTCTAACTGTGAAAATCTCAATTATTTCTGATTTCTTTTTTGTTTTCCATTCTTAATTACAAATTAAAATATCAGAGGAAGGAAACAGCTGATCTCACAAAACACACCCTTAACTGAGGCAGAGTTTATTTGTGTGCTAATTCCAGGAAAGAATATTTCAATTAATTTCTTGTGGTTTTATCAATTAAATGCCTGAAGTTATGCCCAGAAGAAAGCGAAGTGCAAAGAGCAACCCTTGCCCTGTGCCCAGCCCAGGCTGGAGCGCCCTTTGAGCGACTGCAGGTGGCAGCAAGAGCGCAGCTTTCCAGCGCAGGATGCTTCGCCCTTCCCGAGCCACCCAAGCCAGCCAGAGGCTCAGGCACGGAGCTGGGGAGCAGCAGGAGCAGGCAGAGCTCCCCAGAAAACAGCAGAGCCCTTCTGACTTCGATGCTCTCAGGCTCATCTGCACAAACCCAGCCCGTCCGAGCACCCAACAGCGAGCGGGGCAGAGGGTGCTGTCACAGCCGATGGGCTGGAGGCGGTCAGGTCAGCCCTTCAGGCACCTACCGAGCACAGCTCCAACTTGGAACAGACTCCTCACACACTTCAAACCACCACCATCTCCGGAGAACGAGATTTCTCTTTTAATTAAGACAGTTCTCTGGAGCAAAGTCACTTTGGAGTAGATCCAAAAAAGAACTCTGTTAAACTCATCAGTACTGTCGTGCTTAAGCTTTAGGTATGTGGCCCACAGGACATCCCTGCAACAATTCAGGCATCTGAGGTCTCTTGCTGAATGTTTTGGATGAGCCAAGCTCCTCAGAATTGATCCTAGAAATAACAGCAGGGAACTGATTGCTCAGCCCTTGGTTTCCAAACTGCTCTTTTGGGTCTATTGTCTTCTCTGAGCTACTCCTGCTGGCAAGAAGTGATTATGTTCGAGCAATTGGAAACCGGGTGACACAACTACAGCAAGGCCTGATCAAAGCACAGTCTCAGCAGAGCAAACTTTGCTTGCGATACAACAAAACCTGTTCCCTCTTCCCTCCCCTCAAATCCAGTAACACCAGAACGGTACAAAAGCAAGAACTAGGTTGCTATGACTACTACAAATTATCTTCAACATCTCCTTAACGCTCTCCCTCTGAAAAATCTAGCTGCTGATCAGATAATATAACACAATTTGAGTATTAATCTAAAATTTTTCTGTCATGTTCCTAATTTAAAACATATGTAAGATTGTTCAGGTATTTCAAGAATTCATTTAAGAGACCACAGAATCACAGAATTGTTTAGGCAGGAAAAGATCTTTAAGATCATCAAGTACTTCTTTGCCCACAGTTAATTTTTACAACCCACCATGCATTGTAGCAGGGACTTGGGATTTGGCAGCAAGAATTCTTTTGTAAAGAAGGACTGATGACAATTTCTTTTCACACTTCTTTGCTTATTTAGATTGGGGAGTGGGTTGGATCAGGCATTGTTCTATAGTATGCTGGTTATATAATAGGTCTTTATACCTTTCTTGTTCCCTGTGTATTACCCTTCAGTGTAATAATATCTGAGAACCTGATCCCTGCAAAAATGACTCTTCCCTGAAGAAAAGAGGACTGACAAAGTGAATTGGTCATGCCTTCTTCCCAAAATAGGGTTAAGGTTGTGCTTATTTTGAATCCTATTAGTAAATTACATTACATGAGCCAACATCTCTGTTTGCTACAGTGAAATTGCAAATTAACCCCCTTTAAAATTAGGTCAGCTCATATGACCTAAAACATCAGTACTGGGTGATCAATCTTAATATTGTTATCAAGTAATCTGTAGAAAACTGCTTGGCAGAAAATGCACTTTGACTCCATGCCTAGGGCTTCTGCTTTGTGATTAATGATTGTGCTATTCACCATTTGAGACCTGATAAGTTACACCTGTCCACCACTTAAGCAGACTTCATCTGAAATTCATGGAAGGACTAAACATCACCAAAACCAAAAGAAGAACAAAAGAGAAAAAATGTTCTGAGCATTTAAAGGACAACTTGCTGGAAGTTCACATTTCAATCATATACTTTCAGAGTGCTTCCAATTTAATGTTTTCCAGATACATACAATACTTTTTACATGTACAACTCTGAATGTATGCTTACAACTAAAGGACATTTTTGCCATTATATTATTATCTAGTTCACCAAAAGAGCAGAACCTACTGTCTACAGGTCAGATTAAATTAGGCTGCAGTCATGCAAGTGCCTGCTGTAAATCTGTGTAATGTATGGATAGTGGATATTTGTGTGCTGGTATTTACTTAAACCATATATTTTTGCCCCATAACATTTTCTCACAAGGTTGTTGGCTGAATAATTGCTGATTTACTGCCCTGTGTGAACCATCTCTTTTGAGTGCTGCCAGTGCTGCAGTTCTCCTTGAGGCACAGGAGGCCTGCAGTGGGCTCTTGGCTGCTCAGCACCCGTGTCTGCCCTTTGAATGGGCTTTATACATGACACTGACTTTATTTTGGATTAAATGCAGCTTTGAGTATCTTAATGATTAATGCAATATTGAAATAATTCCCTCAGCTTGTTGTTCCCTATCATGAAATGCTGGGTAGCTAAAAGGGCTTATTGGCCTAAAACAAGTAAGTTTCTTTGACTATCAGTCCACACCACCAGCTGTGCTGGTACAGCTGTCTGTGGGTTGAACTGGGCTCAGGGTACCACTCTGGCTTAAAACAGAAGCAGAAACTGAGGGGCTGAACACTCCTGCACTGGAACAGAAACAATCCGGGGTGGTACAAAGAGTCTTAAACTGAGATTGTCTCAGGACACTTTGCTGTGGCTTCAATGACATGTAGCATGGGAACAATGCAAGGACAGGAGCAGGGAGGAGTTTTATCTCCTATTTAAATTCTGAGGCATTATACTGTTATGCACAGCTGCAATTTGCTTTGTTTTGTTTTCCTGACAAATAATCTTTCCTGATAATTTTTTCCAAACAGCTTACTGGCAAATATTGCACCATGTATTGGCATCTTACAACTAGCTCAGCCACAGCAAGTAGAAGAGTCTACACCTACCCTGTCCTCCACAAAACCCCGTGAAAATAAAGAACTTGACTGTTCAGAACTGGAAAAGTATTTCCTCAAAAATCTTACCAAGAAAAGTAATGGGTGGCTTTCAACATAATTTTGGTGTTTTCTTAGGTCAAACTTGGGTTAATGCTCATAACCTAGTTCAGCACATTTCCTGCATCAGTCTATGGAAGCCAAACTGCCCAGTGACTTAAACAAGATGTCAGTGTCTCAAAGAGGAAATAAATATGTAGACCATTTCTTGGACCTTTTTGCTCTTTTAGAAACTCTTCAGTACCCTCCCACATTGGTTTTTGTTTTAATAATTAAAGAAATGTTAATAGATCTCTCTGGGAGCCCTATAAAACTGAGTACATCTCTGGCTGCAATAAAGCCAGCACAAATTGTATAAAAACATAACATTCATATGGCTGATACTTAACTTTTCAACAAATTCATAGTTCTTTATATCTCCAAATTACACATTTCTCGCAGCCAAGAGATGACTGAAATGGTATCACTGAATTTCACAACTTTGCAGATAATAACTGAGAACAGCAGGCAAAGTTGCAGCGAAAAAAGCAAATGTTTCTCCTTCCCTCTTCAGCAGGACTTTATTTCAGCAGCTTGCTTCACAAAATAAACAACCTTCCCAGTGCAGAAAGCTGTATGAATATTGTGGTTTTTAAATTATGTGTGGGGTTTGTTTCAATTCTATAAAATCCACATGATAAAACATAAATGTTTTTTATGAAAACACAAGTACCCCGTGCAAACTTCCCCCTGCAACCTGGAATGGACTGTGCCTTGTATGTGCTGGAAAAGGTGGTACCTTCCTCTGCCAAGAGAGTTAGTCCTGCCAGCTGTATTCCCAAGCATGTGATAGTAAAACGGGCAGAAATACAGTGCCCATCCCTTGCCCTCGCATTCAGGGGTGGTTTCTCATTGGAACCACCAAGGAGGGTGGGAAAGAACTGCACACTGTACTGGCATAAGCACGAGGCAGGATATCCAAGGACAAAGCACACGGAGGAGGCTCAGCTTCCCGTCCTGCTCTCCCCAGGACTGAGCAAAAGGGCTGGGATACATATGGCCAGAGGGAGGGAGAAGCTTCTATGGAGTGGCTTAGCAAATGCTCTGCTGCCCGAGAGCGAGCCTTCCTCGTCTCAGCCCTCCCCACAAGCCTTGCAGCCATGTGCTCAGCCCAGGGTTTGAACCATCTGTGCCAGATCCCCACAGTAATAATCTCATGTTTGAGTTGGCCATAAAGTTGGAAAGAAACACGAAAGAGAGAAAATGTAACAAAAGCCAAAGAAGTGACAATACAAATTAAATGCCTGGAGACAACAGAGCAAACACATAATAAATATAATCGTTAATATTTCCTGGTGCCAGTGATTTGACAAGCAAAATCAAGGATGACTCAGATATTTTCAAAAGTTTTTAAAAGCCAAACTGTTACTCACAAATCACTTGATTTTATTTTTCTAGAGGTCCTTTGTTTTGCTGTGTTGTATACACACTTCATACAGTGATGGCTTTATTTTACACAGAAACAGAACAACAAAAGTGCCAAACCTTCCCACAACCTGCTTTTATGCTGTGACTAGTTTTTCTACAAAAAGGCAAAAGGAAAAAAATGAGGCACCCTTTAAGTTTTCACTTAAACACTGATTCTTAGCTACTGTCAAAATACTGCCTTTGCAAACCCCATCAACAGAGTGGCTAGAGGACATGAATGCCACTAACATTCCATGCAAATACAACAGGGAGTAGTCTAGTCTTCTTTCTATACCGGGGGTCATTATTATTTGTGTACATATTATCAATGCCACCTGTCTTTCCTAGGCCCATGATTTTATGCAACAGCTGAAGAAGTTCCCATTATCTGTTTCTGCAGTAGGCAAGTTCACAGGAACCCCCTCAGACCAATAAGCATTACCTGTAATGTTGAATCTTCCAGCTGTCTCCATACAGTGATTTACCATTGTAAGAACAGTGCCCTCAGGAATGAGGAACACCTTGAAATGCTAAGCCTGGATGGCTTTTCACCTCAGAATTGCCTACAGGGATGTGCTGAACAAGGCCTTCTGCAAGCATTTAACTTCCTCTCCCATGCAGGCCACATTGAGAAGTCATAGTCACACAGACCACGAAGAGCAGACCTGAACCTTTCTGTAGCCAACACTGTAGAAACTGCTTTTGCTGACTCCAATAGCCTGATTTCCTGAATTGCCAAAAATCCCAGTCTCCTGTTCTTCATCCCCTTCCACCTGTTTGACCCTAGATACAGAAGAGGCTTCCAAAATTAAACCTGGTCCTGGGTTCAGGGGTTGGCAATAAAGTTCATGAGGTTTGCAATTAAATCTTTAAATGGATATTCCAATTCTAATCCAGTTAACAGCTAGTAGAAGAGTTTTCTTAATATACCCTTTAATTTGTAGGTATTGGGGAGTTTTGGTGGGGAAAGGGGTTACTTCTTTAGTATTTTTCCAAGGGAAGGCAGGTCTGGAGAGCTTATTGCTCTTCTCTTATATTTCCCCCCACTCCTGTCCTTAGGACATTATCAATGTTAGACATTTGCTTTTTGTTTGGTTTTTTTTTTCTGTTTGATAGCTTAAAGGCTCCTTAACTTTCACATCCCAATGAGTTAAAAGCGAGTTTTGACTTTGGTACTCATGGTATAACTCCACTGACTCCAGTGGAAAACCAGTAAAGATCAATCTGTTCCTCAGCATTCCTTAAAAGAAAAATAAACCAATATATCACATAAGTTTTACGAGTTGTAAATCCAAACTATTGTTCCCACAAAACCCCAGGCAACCAAATTATAAAAGGAGGAACTATGTTAAACCCTATGAATCCTGATACAGACTATGATCCCCAGGTGGATCAGGTACAGCTTTTTTTAGCCTGAGATTTCCAAAATCCTATTTTAATTTGAATCCTCCCAGGGCAACAGAAGTACTTTTTTTGTACTTCTCTGGTTAAACTGTTTATACTTGTCTCACATCCCAGAGCCACAAAGCACAAAACCTGGATCTTCTTCATTAAAAATAAGCAGGAAACCTCTTCAACAATATTCTGCTTTTCCCTCAGAATAAAACCAGGAGAAGGTTGCTGCTGCACATTAGCTGACCCTGCTGTAAGCAGCCTGCTCTGGTGGAAGGTGTCCCTGCCATTGGCAGGGGGTTTAGAACTAGATGAACTTTAAGGTCCCTTCCAAATCAAGCCATTCTATGATTCTTCTAAGAATTATAAAACTGATAACTCTACATCCATTTCTGTCTTTTGCCAGCTCTGTTTAGTCTATATTTTTGCCCTGTATATATTATAATTGTATTAAACCATGAGCAAAAAAATAATTTAATAGCAAAATACTATAAAATCAGTCATTCTAAAGAAAATGTGAAGTACAAAGAAGAAACTTGTCCATCATAGGAAGCTCTGGAGAGGCAAGAATCTGTGGAAGGAGGTGCTGGAGATGTTCTGCTTTTAGATGATGGAATCAACAAAAAATGTCAGGCATGCCTCCCACTCCTGGGGTCTGACCTCCCACATCTGACATCAACCTACATCTACACTAGGATATATTTTTAAGCTGCCCTAGAATGAAGCCATGCAATAATCAAACCACTGTAAATATGGTGCTTGCTGTCATCAATGAAACAAAATTAGCTTTGATATCCGACAAGAGCTTCTACCCCACTGAGTGCTGGGATCAGAGGGCTTTAACAAGGAGAGAATAATTTTGTGCTCTTCAAATGCAACACAGGTTTAACCTTAAGAGCCAAAACCTATACTTCGCTAGAAAAAGAGTTGGAAGAAGGGAGAGTGGTTTTTACAAAACAGTATAATCCTGAAACAAGTTGTGGGGAAGCACTGTAGAAATAGCTCATAGTTCTTTCAAAAAAAAAAAAAAAAGGCCATG
>JAOXXN010033863.1:0-11992 GCA_026770055.1 Myrmophylax atrothorax
TGCCCAGAGAAGCTGTGGCTGCCCCATCCCTGGGATTGTCCAAGGCCAGGTTGGACAGGGCTTGGAGCAACCTGGGCCTGTGGAAGGTGTCCCTGCCCATGGCAGGGGTGGAAACGAGATGATCCCTAAAATCCATTCCAAATCAAACCATTCTGTGATTCTGTAACAGGGCACAGGGCTGACAATCCTGCTGTAAGGATGCTTTAAAATATTTACAAGCTGAGCAGAGCGTAGTCAACACCATCTTGGGGTCATGGGCAGGGCATCTCATGGGAACATCAGCATGTGACCCTTGTTCAGGGGGCTGAAAGGAGCTGAGGTGGTTTGGGGAGGCAAATCCCTCACTAACCAGTGCCTATCACTGGTCTCCCTGTTCTCACTGTTCCTGCTGACCAAGAAGAGGCATGAGGTTCAAACCCAGCTCCAGCCCATGGGTCTCCTCAAAGTTACTTCTGATGGTTACTCTGTGCTGGGCTGAGCCACAGACATGCCCTTACCCCTCAAGCCACCCTGGCTGGGTCAGAAACACCAGGTGACCCACCCAACTGGTAGAGCTGTTGACCTAAAGCAAAGGCCACCCTCCAGCCCCCTTGGTCTTGGGAGAACCTCAGCTTCCTTTACAACAAGTCATTACTTATATTCCTGCCTGCATTTCCCAAGCACGTTGCCTTGCCCACCTCCTCCGAGCCCTTCCCCATCACAGGGGTCTGCTGAAACTCTTTGCCTAATGATTTCCATGCTGAGCTCTCCTCTGAGCCGGGGGGATGAGAAGAATTCACGTCCTGGAAGTTTCAGCCTCTTATTTCGGAATTAATTTTGCAAGCTCCTCCTTGGACCGAGCTCTCTGCGGGCTCAGGCATAACAGGGCCAGCGAGAGGGGAAAGTCATGTTGCTGGTTAAATCTCCAAAGCAAAAATAATCCATTTTAATGAAGGTTCACAATCTGCAATGAATGTGAAACAATGTTGTCAGCTAAGCTGTTGCATTATTCACTTTTATTTGTACAAGGTCCTTCCATTAATATTTGACTACAAGAGAATGCAATTAAAAATTTTCTACTTGAATAAACCTCTCACCACTGTGTTAGTTAAAGGATAAAAACCTTTTACGTTGGTGTAGGAGAGAATTTAGCACACAGGCTCTGTGCACATGGGTCACACAGCAACTCTTTAAGCTCCCCCACACCCCAGATTTTGTTCTCTGCTCCCATTTCTTCCCTTCAATCCTCACCCTCTGTCGGCTCCTCTGGGCTTCCCTGCTCCCCCTCCCTGCCATTTGGAGAATCCCAAAGCAATCATTTCCTTCAGAGCAGAGCCAAAACAAGCAGGGAAACGGGGGGAGGCTGTGCAGGCAGGTGGGAAGCCCCACAATCCACAATTCCCAGTATTTTCACAAAATGAATGGTAAGGCTGTGCCAGAGCCCCACTTTGCCAGACAGGAGTGGGGCTTTGCATCCGTGTTCACGGGTGTTCACTGGCAGAGAGAGATGATTTATTATTTAAATTTTTGCATGCATGGATGGGCACTGAATTAGTTGTAATCTCCCAGGAAGGGAGAAAAAAAACCCTTCCAGGATCATGGAAGAGAGTTCAGAGGAGCCACAAGCTCAGCTGGCGGAGCCGTCACAAAAGGGAAGACGTTGGGAACAAGGGAAAGAAGGATGAGACTCAAAGCGTGGGATTCCATACATAAACATTATGCACCATTTCCTTTTCCAGAGTATCCAAGAACAAAGAGCATTTGGTGAAAATAAAGAAACAGATTAGGTGGGTACAGAAGCGGATAAGGTTGGTTAGTAGAGAGTGATACAACACGACACTGATGAGGAAACAGGTCCATGTGTGTTTGGATTGGTGGCAGAGAAAAGGACTAACCACGTGCTTTGAGAAGAGCTGAATGAGGAGGCCTGAAATGTTGGCGCTTTTGGAAATCCCTTCTTGCTTCCCAGGTTAATCCAGGGGCTTGTGATGTGCAACGAGGAGATGGAAATTTCATCTTGTTTTAATTCGCCTCCCAGAGCCTCTGACATACAGCCCGTGACTGTGGCTGGTGGGAACAGCAGCTGATGGCACAAGGGAAGTTCACCAGTGGTTTGGGAGACTGGAAGGCAGAACTGGGTGGGATAAAAGAGAAAGCATGTGAGCATATGTAAGAGAGCAGCCTCTGGCCTCAGAAAGTGCAGCCTGTAAAATTAAGCAGAGTTTTGGATCTGGGGCTTTGGAAGTAGAAATTTGGGGGCAAAGAGAGCCAAACTCAAGGGCAGGCAGGTGGTGAGGTGGCCAGGATGCTGGGTCACATGTAGAAGTGTATCCAGGTTGAGTGGATTTTAGAGGATAAGGACCCTCAGGAGAGGTTTCACATCCCCAGGGATCTCCAGATAAGCAGAGGAGAAAACAGAGATGACTGCAGGGAACGGATTCTCTGGTTCAGCAGGTCCAGGTCCATCATCCTATAGATCACCTTTCTTTTTTGGATGAGGATCTTCTGGAGCACACAAGAAGACCAGCTGGAACACCAGCTGTTCTCCAAGGTACTGTATGACCCCACCATGTGCTAAAACCTCACTGGTCCTGGTGGGAATTTCACGCACTCGCCATTAAACACCTCCCAGGATCTACACCTGTGTAACTGCACTTGATGACCTTAAAGGCCTCTTCCAAACTAAACAATTCCATGACCTGGACCAAGCAGGCAGCTGCTGCTGTGCCACAAAATCCAGGCCATGGTGGAAGAAGCTGCCTGCACTGTCCTACACTTCCTGTAATGAACGTTTTCCCATTTCTGGGGCAAACACAGCTCCACGTCTCATGCACTGGGCAACTGAGATTCATTGCTGAGGTTGGAGCAGCCCATCCAATCCATGTGGATCCTGAAGCAAGGGAACAGAAAAAAACAGCCATCAGCAATTGCAATCAGTATTTAGGGAATATTCTGTGGAATATTCTGCTCTCCTCTCCTCTCCTGGTCTTAGGAGTGAGCTCCTTCCTGGACATTGGTGGGAAAGGTGGCAGTGACATCCAGAGCTCATGGGAAAGCCACTGGCACCATCTGTGGGTTCTCCTGAGGTGCTCTGGCTGCCCTCCTGGAGATTCCACATCCCACAGCTGCAGCTGCAAGGGGGGGATTAGCTCATCTAATGCAAAGCAATCCATCCATCGAATCCTAAGCACCACCTACAGCAGGTCCTTGGAGCCTCTGAGTGCACAACCATTACAGAGGAATCTTTGGACCTGAAATGCACTGCACTTCAACTCTTCCCAGATAAAATGAGGATTAAGAAGCCCATTTATCTCAGGGAGTGTTGTGAAAAATCAGTCCATTAGTTTGCGTCCCATTAATGTTATCTAGGCCAGGGAGATGAATAATTCTGCACCCAGAAGAAGATTTGTGCAGAGAGCAGTCTATAAGACAAGGGCCCATCCCGAACAATAAAGCTGGAGCAGATGCTGAGGGATGGCTCGTTAAGTGTGTGCCTCTCATTCCATCACAGGGTCAGGCTGTGTCTCACGGGAGCTGGAGGTGTTGGCCAGCACAGGCTCTGTGTGGTGCCCACACGTGGGGGATTCATTAAGGCTTTGCAAAAGCCCCTAATTGGGATGTGTCCCACCTTGCCCAGGATCGATTTGCAACCCAAGGATTGGTCTGGTTCTTTTAAATGCTGTGTTTTCCTGGGTAGTAACTCCAAGAGCTGTAATCCTTGTTAAGCAGCAGCTGTTCACCAGGGAGAACAGGAACAAGCTCGTGGGGACCAGCCATCCTCTCCGGAGATCAGCTGCTCCTGGAATATCCAGGCAGCACAGAGACATGGTGGGGGCGAGTGCAGCTGCACACCAATCCCAACAAAGCACTTCCACAGAACCATGGAATGGTTTGGGTTGGAAGGGACCTTAAAAATCACCAAGTTCCACCCCCTGCCATGGGCAGGGACACCTCCCACCAGCCCAGGTTTCTCCAAGTCCTGTCCAACCTGGCCTTGGACACTTTCAGGGATGGGGCAGCCACAGCTTCTCTGGGCACCTGTGCCAGGGCCTGCCCACCCTCACAGGGAGGAATTCCTTCCCAATATCCCATCTAGCCCTGCTCTCTGGCAGTGGGAAGCCATTCCCTCTTGTTCTGTCCTCCAGGTCCTTGTCCCAAGTCCCTCTCCAGCTCTCCTGGAGCCTCTGTAGGCACTGGAAGGGGCTCTAAGGTCTTCCTGGAGCCTTTCCTTCTGCAGGTGGACACACCCAGCTCTCCCAGCCTGGCTCCAGAACAGAGGGACTCCAGCACTCAGAACATTTCCATGACCTCCTCTGAACTTGCTCCAACAGCTCCATGTCCTTCTGACCCTGGGACTGCAGAGCTGGACACCACAGTTTGATTCCAGCACTCAGAGATCTCACCAGTATCACCGACTTTTGTCCTCCACAGTGTGTTAGTGTAACTCCTCCTTACCAAGGCCACATCTGGAGGCCACTCAAGGGTCAGAGCTCATGAAAATGCAGGAACTTGAGGTTTCATCTCTCCTCAAACACACAAACCTCGCCTTGAGTAAGGGTGGGTGCTGCCAGATGACTGCAAAGGAGTCTGCCTTTGCCCCTGGGTGATCCTCCAGCCACTCTGAGCTGGAACCCTCTGCCCCTTGAGGTTCCTGAGAACCTTTGAGAATCCAGGTGGGTGACAGGAGCATCTGCTGCATGGGCAGTTTTCCACCACTAAGGCAGAGCAGGAGGGGGATTTGAAGGAGGACAAGTTCATTCAGTGAAGGGGACAGGGTTTCTGATGTTCTCCTGACTCCTCACAGAGAAGGTTCTTTGCACAGCTCCTTGAGCACTCCCATCAGTACAACCAGACACCAACAAAATCCGTGGCTTTGAGACTTGTTTTTAGAGGTGAAATGCTAAGATTTCTCCTTCTCTGTCCTGAATTAGCCTGTAGTCAGGAAGGATTTCCATTAAAATATCCCATTTTCTTCCCTTTCCCCCTCAGCTCTGGAGAGAGCTGGGGTGAATGTAGGCTTTGATAGCTCAGCTCAGATACCGAGCCAGAGCCAGGCTGCAAATCCTCTGCAGAGTGTGCAAACTCCTTGGGCTTCCAGCCACAGCTACCACAGCTTTGATTCAATCAGAAATGCAGTCTCTGGGTGTCCAGGATGTACAAGGCAAGATGGAGAGACATCTCCCCCCAGGCTGTGCAACTGATGTGCCCAGATATGCTCAGGGCTCCACAAAGAAGCAGCCAATGCCCCACCCATGTTTGAACCTGTGCAGTCTAAACCTGCACCCACTGCTGCCCTGATAAGCGTCTGCCTTTAATGAAAGAAAGAAACATGAAATGGCTGTTTCTGGCAGTCATCAGGGTATTCATGGACAAGACTTCTGGGAATAGAAAGAAATTTAAGGGGCTGGAGCAAGTCCAGAGAAGGGAACGGAGCTGAGAAAGGGGCTGGGGAGTCAGTCAAGTGAGGACAGGCTGAGGGAACTGGGGGGCTCAGTCTGGAGGAAAGGAGGCTCAGGAGGGACCTTCTCACTCTCTGAAATCCCCTGACAGGAGGGGGAAACAGGGAAGGGGTCGGGCTCTGCTCCAGGGAACGGGGACAGGATGAGAGGAAATGCCCTCAGGCTGTGCCAGGGAAAGTTCAGGTTGGACATCAGGAAGAATTTCTTCATGGAAAAGGTCATCAGGCATTGGAAGGGGCTGCCCAGGGAGGTGGTGGAGTCCCCATCCCTGGGGGTGTCCAAGGAATGAACTGGACTCGGTGCTCTGCGCTGGGTGACAAGGCGGTGACATGACGAGCTTGGAGGTCCTTTCCAGCCTTAAGATTCTGTGATTCTGTGAAATATTTTCCCTCCATTCAAAAGCCCTCTCCTGGTTACTGCTCTGCCCTTTTAGCAGAGACCAGTGTGGATGGAGAAACCTCAGTGGCAGAGGAACAGCCTGAAAAAATTCCAAGCAGATGGAAATGGCAGTGACTGAAGAGGAGCTGGCAACTAATCCTGCCTTGGGTGAGCCCCTCTTGTAACAGGCACAGAGCTGCCTGGGAAGGACTAAAGGTGCTAAAATATGATGTTTATTGAATGATCAAGGAGTGCTGCACTGGCTGTTCAGGAAGATTTATCCTCCATCTGTGCTTGTTTTTATTCTACTGGCATGCCTAATAAATATCAACTCTTTTAAACAAAAGCACCTCCATTTACAAAGGTGTTAGCAAACCTTTGGCATTTCCCAAGGATTTTGCCTCAAACCTCCCTTGTCTGGAAGCCCATGTGTTTATCCCCACGATTTCTCAGGCTGGAGGTCCCTCGAGTTTATTCCTCTGCTTGTTGTCTGAAAAAAAACCAAACCCACAACCAAAGATCTTCCAGATGCCTACACAGGTGAGCACGGATAATCCCAGGAATTTGAGAAAGGAATGACAAAGTGAACAGCTCCTATTACACAAACACACCCAGGCTCAAAAACCTCTGCTGGGCGTCTAGAGAAGAAAAAAACTAAATCAAAAAATTTCAAAAATTACCAAATCCCAGGACCCTGCGAGGCAGTAAGTAAAGTTTGGCGACTTCCAAATGCATAACCCGTTGTTTCAAGCTGTTCCATGTGGCTCCCCAGAGGGCTGGTCCATAAAGGATAACAACCCTTGCCTGCTGGGAGCTATTAGCTTAAATGGGAGCGGGCTGCTGCAGCATTTAAGCCTGATTATGATGGTGTCATTGGATTTGTATGCACTGGGATCCATGCAGATGGATTTCACAAAAATTCTAAGAAATTACATTCAGGAAAGGGAGTTAAAGGGATGTCTCTGTGCGTGGCGAGAGCTGGCTGACTGAAATTGCAAACAGAGGAACACCAGGAAAAAGGGAAAAGAAAACCTCAGTGAGTTAAATGAGGTTCAATGTCGTGATGGAGAAGTAAGGAATAGAAATGTTTTCCAGCTCTGGAATCTTCTGGAATGGGTAGACATATCAGTGATCAAAATTCTCACATAGCTCTTCTTCATTTCACATGAAATTAATATTATTTTATGAAGATAGGCTATGTGCCTCCATGATCATTAGGTATATGAACACATTAAACCATTTGCTGTGTTACACATGGCATTGCATGAAATTTGGGAGGCATGAAATATGGGAGGTGTTATCTGTGGATTAGCACTTCTCCCTTCCCGTATTTTCTAGGGATTCAGAGGCCAGACCTCAAGCCAGAAAATCTCATCAGATCAGAGAGCAAAACCTGAGTTTCTCCATCCTGGAAACAAGCTGGTAATTTATACCTGGCTAAAGCACCTGACCCAGAAAAGCATCGATCTCTTACAATTCATTTTTCTCTCTTTGACTTGCAGATCTCAGGGCAGTTCCACACTGCAATCAGCTCACCTCTCAACCTCCCTGCTGCGAGAGTAGAGGGCTGTGCTCCTGCAGCAGCTTCTGCTCAAGGGGTTTTTTGTTTCTCTTTTATTTTTGGGTTGCACCCTCAACTATTTAGCGGATCCTTTGGGCAGTTTTCTCACCCGTGGAGCTGCCAGAGGCCATTCCAGAGCTGCTGAGATGTGGCTGAGGAAGCCACGGACATGGCAAGTGACCTCAGCAAACCCCAGAGAGCCCAGCACGGTGCAGTTGGGAGGCAGGGAGCTTTCCAGCACCTTCTTTGTTTACAGGGCCATTTATATGCTTTCACTTAATTCAAATAATCCCTAATAAGTCTGGCAGATTGGCAGGGGCAGCCTGTACTCTTCAGGCAGCCTCGGAGGGTCGTGTGCTCCCAGTCCCTAAAGCCCTGCCCTGGTTTTCCAGGGATGCCGGGATGAAGGAAGGACAAGCAGGAGACACATCTTTAGACTGCCTGAAAAACCTGATGATAATGATCCCTTTCAGAACATCCCAGCACATGCCCATCCACCTGGAGTGGGAACAGAGGGGCACAGTACCCATTACCCCTACTGGAACAGGAGCAAACAGCCTCCTAATTTCACCCCTAGTACTGGGCAATATTCCTTGATTTTCCAGCCTCATCCAGGGCCACTTACCCAGCTTCAATAGCTTTAACCCTTCCTTACCTCTCCAAACCCCCCCTGCTTGGACAGGCTGTGCCTCAACACCCAGTAGTCCTATTTTAACATTTAACAAAATCTTTCCCTCCTTCTTAAGGCTTAAGGAGAACCAAAAAAAAAAAAAAAAAAAGCACATTCCCTATTTAGAAACATTCTTGTGATGTTTATTGGAACGGGCTGAAAGAGCTGAGGTTTGAAAATTAGTATCTGGCAAGGAAACAGTGTCCTCAGGGGCCAGAGAACAAGCCGCTCTGGGAGGAAAGTGATGGGACCAGCCTTTAAAGGCTGGAAAATTGCAAACCAAGTGTGCTCAGCAGTATTTTCCTTTATGTAGTTCTTTTATTCTTAAGATGAAAATTGCTCAGGACAAAGGCATCGTCCTGATACGTGGGACAGTGTGCTCCTTACTCTCCTTTTCCTGTGAAAATATGTGGTTCTTTGAAGAGCAGAAATGTTCAGCAAGAAGCAAATGCCAACGTGACCATTTTTAGTGCAAATTCTCTGAGATCTCTCCCTGCTCCTCTAATACTGCACAGGAAATCTGTGACAGTGCCTTGGCAGGGCTGTCAGTCTGTGCTGCCGGGAGAGGAACAGGGGCCTGTGGTGGTTTTACATGATGAGAAACTGCCTTGTTCAGTCTCCAGCCTCTGATCCCACCTTGACACGACAGAAAGAGCCTCTTGCAGCCTTCTCTGGGACTTGCTGTCCACTCGCTCAGTGCTTTTAATGAGCTGATGCTGGTGGTACCACTGCGAGGATGCTCCTGTGGGCAACGGTGTCCTCAGTGCCCCTTGCTTGGGTAGGGATGAGCAAGGGTGACTCCAGTGCCTCTTCCTTGGGTAGGGATGAGCAAGGGTGACTCCAATGCCCCTTGCTCAGGCAGAGGTGGTTAAGAGTGTCCCCAGCGTCCCTTTCCTGTGCGGGGACAGGCGCGGAGTCACATCCTGTAGCCCCAACACGCGCCTAACTCAGCCTGCACAGCGTTAAACCCCTCTCTGAAATTCCCGGGGGGCTCGTGCTCGAGCTGCTGCTCTGCCCCCGGCCCCGAGGGGGGACTCGGCCGTGCCTTTCCCAGCAGTTCTTCCCACACTGTCCCCCCGCCGGGATCCCGGAGCGCCGATGCTCGGGGGAGCATCGCACCGAGCGCGACCCCGCGAGGGGACCCGGGCGCCGCCGCTCTCCGCCCCCGGAGCGCCGGGACGGGCGGGCCGGAGGTTCCCACAGCCCACGCCGGGGGCGAGGAGGAAGGGCAGTCCCCCAAATGCAGCCTGTGCGAGCCACAAACCACGACAGCCCCCTGGTGCCGCTCCCCCTGAGCCCGGCAGGGCTCGTACCCCTGAGCACGCCCACAGCTCCCTCGTGGGGGCTGCGGGGTCAGATGCACACGGAGCACACGTGTGAGACTGTCCACATTCCTATGGAAAATCCTCCAGCCCCCATAATCCCCCAGAACTGTCCCATGCTGGTGGAACTCTGCCCAGCCACTGCCAAATGATGGAATTACAGAACCACGGAATGCAAAGGGACCTGAAAGGTCACCTCGTTCCAACCACCTGCCACGGGCAGGCACACCTCCCATCAGACCAGGCTGCTCCAATCTGGCCTTGAACAATTCCAGGGATGGGGCAGCCACAGCTTCTCTGGGCAGCCTGTGTTGGTGTCACACCCTGGTCAATGTTCTTCTGTCCATAAACACACCTGAGTCACAGTTCTGGCACGTTCTGCCACGCACACCACAGTGCAGAGCATCCACACAGATGTTGGAGGAACATGGGGGTTCATGCCCCAGCTTCTGGGGGTCCACATCAGTTTCTGGCAGCCCTTCTCCAGCTCTGCACCCTTATGCTAAGTGGGGATGAGTCCTCTGCTCCAGATATGTCCATCTTGAGTCAACTGCAGAGGGAATGCAGGTACTAAGGGTTCAGCAAGTGCTGATTCATTGTTTCTAAGTGCTTTGGTAGTATTAACTAATCCTTACTCATTAATTAGCCCTATCTGGGCAGCATGTGGCTGACTAGGACAGGGTGCCTGCAGGAAAGGTCATTTCCACCAGGTGCCCGTACACCTTGTCTTTCCTGTGGAGACAACATTCCCAAAGCAGGGAAGTGGTGGGATGGAGAAAGAAGAGCCTGTGAATATCACCCACTGCTGCTCCCAACCAGGAGAATGTCCTGCCTGTGGGATGAGGTGACTCCATCACAGAGCACGGACACCCAACCTGATTTTCCCCTGAGATGCACAAGAAGTGTGAGAGAAGATGGGAGGAGAGCCCAGTGACTGCTGCCCATCCCCAGGATGCCCAGACTGATGGGAAGGCAATGGAAACCCGCTGGAAAACCACAGCAGGCGGGAGCTGCCGAGCTGTAATCCAGCACTCTTGGCTATTTAATGCTGCTTATTGCAGCCCTCAATTCTTCCTCTCCCTGCAAGACAAATGTGATCACTGCTCCGCATGCTTCACTAGCCTTCCCCAGCAACATTCAATCCACCACTGAGTTTTGCTGGGGGGCAGGATAAGATTGTGCAGATATAATAACTCCATTCATCACCGCCGAGCAGGGGTGGGCAAACAGCGCTTTGTAAATGACTCGGGAAGTTTGGCAGCTCAGATCCCACCAATCTCCCTGACAGGCAATACCAGAGTGCCCTCGAGCCTCGGAGCAGCGCAGCCAGGGGAGCCAGAGCCAGCACCACCATGCCAGCATGGACCCTGGCACCCCATGGAGCACCAGCCTGGATAATGCCCATGGGAGCTGGTGAGGGGAAGGCTCTCACTGCCTCGAGTCTCTCAGAGAAAACATTCAGAGCAGTGGGAGCACAAGTCTGGGGGGCTCATATCCCATCAGGGAGTGATGGCTCCCAGGGGAGACCCATCTGTAGCCTCCAAGAGACTTCAGGAACTTTGCAGTTGGAATCACAGGATCATAGAAAAGATTGGGTTGGAAAAGACTTCAAAAAAACCCATCCAGTCCAACTCTCTGCCATGGGCAGGGACACCTCCCACTATCACAGGTTGCTCCAAGGCCCATCCAACCTGGCCTTGGACACTTCCAGGGATGGGGCAGCCACAGCTTCTCTGGGAAACCTGTGCCAGGGCCTGCCCACCCTCATAGGGAAGAATTTCACAGAATCATTTGGTAAGTTTTGGAAAAGCTCTCCAAGACCATCAAGTCCAACCTGTGCCCAATCCCCACCTTGTCACCAAGCCCAGGGCACTGAGTACCACATCCAGTCATTCCTTGGAGACCTCCAGGGGTGCGACTCCCACTTCCCTGGGCAGCCCCTTCCAATGCTTGACAACCCTTACCATGATGAAATTCCTCCTGATGTCCAACCTGAACCTCCCCTGGTGCAGCTTGACGTCATTTCCTCTTGTCCTGTCCTTTGTTCCCTGGGAGTAGATCCTGATCCCACCTGACTCCTCCCTCCTGTCAGGGAGTTGTTGAGTGAGAAGGTTCCCACCATGATGCTCCTTGTCCTTTTTCTTCATTAGCCTCGAACTGACCCCACACTAACTCAGCTATTTGATTTTTGTGCTGCATTTATTCGTGTCCAGAGTGTGGCCAAAGCAACAGAACCTCAACCTCCAAAATCCAGCTCAGATTATCCACCATCCCCTTTCTCCTGCTCCCTTGTTCTGCTCTGGGGCTGCCAATGCTGTTCTGCCTCACATCCCACGAGAGGGACAACGGCAGTAAAACCAACCCTGTCCCATTTTCCCAAGGCATCTTTGAGCATTTCCTAGAGAAATATAAAGCAGCAATTAAAAAAAAAAATACTTAAAGCCCTATTAAGAACAACTTCCCAGCTTGCTGGGGGATAAAAACCAACACTGGTCATATTTCCTGGCCTGTGAAATGTGTGGTGCTCTCCAGTGGGCACTTGAGCTCTGCCATCCCACCTTAGAATCACAAAATCATAGAATGGATTGGGTTGGAAAAGACCTCCCAGATCATCAAGTCCAAC
>JAOXXN010033864.1:0-11985 GCA_026770055.1 Myrmophylax atrothorax
AGTGGCTTGGGTTGGAAAGGACCTTGAAGATCATCTATTTTCAACCCCGTACCATGGGCAGGGTCACCTTCCACTTTCCCAGGTTCCTCTAAGTCCCATCCAACCTGGCCTTGCACACTTCCAGGGATGGGGCAGCCACAGCTTCTTTGGGTAACCTGTGCCAGGTCTTCCAACCTTGACAGCCAAGAATTTCTTCCATCGGGTCAATGAGATGGCTCCTACTTACCCCTTCCCTTTTTTGCACTGCCTGCTCACTACTGGACCTCACTGTGCATGTGTGTGCAGACAGGGAAATGAAAGGCTAAGCAGCCTCCCTCCTTCCAGGAACAACTGCTCCCAGGAAAGAATTCCTCAGGCAATCCAGGGTGGAAAAAGAAACTTGACAAAGAGCCCAGCTGAGTGACTGCCTGAATTCCAGGCATATTAGAGAGCCCCTTGAAGGAGTATCACCTCCCATCTCGTCCTCAAACCATCCCAGTCACAGGGAGCCTTGGGGACAGCTGCCCCATTCTTTCCTCCTCTTCCTCACACCAGGCAGGGACAGACATGACTCTGGATATGCCTCAGATGATTGGGTTACTCTCAGTGGCTCCAAAAGGCCTTATCCCTTGGCTCTTAGTTTGCATATCTGCTGTTCACAAGGAGTATAATATTCTAGGGTAGGCAAAAAAGAGAGTTACTAGTTTTAAATGGATGCATTTATATCCTATTGCCTGCCTTCCCTGCCAGATTTTATGGCCATTCCTGTCAATTTTTTACACTCAAGCATGTGTCCCAGTCAGCTCCTGAATTTCTAGTCACTTAGCTATAATTTTCCAATCCATGTTTCTTCATTTTGCCTTTTCTGACTTTTCCAAATCTTGGAACAATGTGATCTGCAAATACAACCAAGTGAGTCTTCACTGCAGCAGTCCCAGTTTATTCCAGTGAATTAATTTAATACAAATCTTGCTCAAATTAGGTTTTAACATCATTAAATTCTCATTTACACCTACATAAGATTTTAAAGTCCCAATCCACAAAGCGTGCCAAAATAGTATACATAAATAAGGAATGTCTACTTACATTAATGGGATCAAGGATCTTCCAAGAAACTAAGTTTGTTTCCTCATTAATCACTCTAAACCCACTGTCTGATCCTGGAATTTCTGTGTTACTTTGATAAAGGCCTATGAGAAATTTAAGAACATGCTACCAGTGAGCAACTATAACAGCTTTAAACTGAGAGAAGGTTTAGATGGAATATTAGAAAGAAATTCTTCCTGTGAGGGTGAGGCCCTGGCAGGTTGCCCAGAGAAGCTGTGGCTGCCCCATCCCTGGAAGTGTCCAAGGCCAGGTTGGACAGGGCTTGGAGCAGCCTGGGCTGGTGGATACCAGGGTTTGTGCTTTGCCCAGTGGCCATGGGACCCCACAGTGTGTGTGGACACTTGGGGACACCATGGGGGATGTTCAGGGGGAACCCTTGGGGCTTGTTCTGGTTATGCAGGTGTCTGGGCTCAGCTTTTCCTGGGAGCAGTGTGAATGGAGGCTCTGCACCCACCAGGGTGGGTTCAGGAGGATGGCTTGGAGCAGCTGAGCCTTGGCTTTGGGTTTCTTTCCTAGAGCATTGCAGGCTGTAAAGTGCAGCTGATTAATAGGAAACGTGGTCTGAAAGTTACAGTTCCCAGTGGGGCTGTGTGGGGTTTCTGGCAGGGCATTTTATGGGATGGTTGGACTTCTGTGTCCTGGATTTGCAGAGAGCAGCTGCTGGGGAGTATTTGTTTAGGCAGGCTGAGTGTAGGAGCCACTTGCAGCAGGGAAATGATGTTTCCAGGGCTGCTTAGTTGGTGTTGGACTGAGAAGTTTGAGGACCTTGATGTGGGAATATGTGCAGAACAAGTTGCATTTTGGGATACTGAGGGGACTGCTGGGCATGGGGAGAGGGGTTGCTTGGCAAAGCACAAATCATTAATGAATCTTTTTATTTTTATTGGTTTTTTGCTATTTTGTACTCCTTGGGCTGTTGATGAAAACCCACAGAGCTCCCTGCAGAAGAAGGTAAGTCGTGGGCTGAAGGTGAGAGTACGTGATTTGAGTCTGGGTGGAGGGTGCTGGGGACAAGGAAAGGGGAATCTCTGGGGTCTTTTAAGCTTGGATTTAATCCCAGAGAAAGCTGGGCTGACAGCAGAGCTTTTCTGTGGTGGCAAGGCTACCTCTGTGAGTAGAAACACAGAGGATTTGGCTTTTGTAGTTAAAAACAGACATAGTAAACCAGGGAAATGCCAGAAACTAAAGCATTTAATATTAGAGAGAACTCCCACACTGCAGTGCTGGATGTCCTCGCCAATGCCCACGGCCAAGGGGCATGGGAGCAGCCCTGAGGCAAGCAGGGATGGGGTCCTGTGGGTCTTAGTGCCCCAGTGGTCTAAATTATCTGTCTTCTGGGGGTTTTTTAGCACTGACTGTGCTTGCCTTTGTGTTTTCCTACCAGGAAAGTCCCTCTGGGAGTTGGTGCTGGAGCAGTTTGAAGATCTCCTTGTCCGCATCCTTTTGATGGCAGCTTTTCTGTCCTTTGTAAGTACTCCAGGCTCAGGGCGGGCATCTTTCAGGGCACTTACGGCCCTGGGTGGCATTCAAACAGCAAAGGAACTGGGGGGAGGTGCCTGTGGGATGAAGGAGATGCAACAGCAGCACAGTAATTTCTAGGGCATAATGTGTTTACCTGAAGATGGGACTGGGGGATTTTTGTCTAATGCTGTTCCATCCAAAAGTGAAATCAACTCCCTGGGTTTCTTTCTGTTTACCCGAGGCTGTTCCAGGCTGATGGTTTGAGACTGATTTGCAGTGCCTGAGTACTGAGCTGTCAGCTCTGTTTTACTCACAGTCTACTTTGGGGAGAACTCTGCGTGAGGAGACATTTCCCACTGAGAATGGCTGGTTTTTTGAGTGCAGTCAGGGTGTTTGGCAGTGGGATGGCAAACTGAGACTCCTGTCTCCTCCTTTTGGATACCAAAACAGCAGTGAGGTGGGTGCAGGTAAAGCAGGAGTGAAGCCCTGAGCCAGAGGTCCTTGTGCCGGTGCCTCTGCAGAGCAGTGAGGTGTTGCTGTGTTAACAGGGCACAGGTCGATGGGCAGTTAAATGGAGTGGAAACATTTGTGTGTGTGCTTCATTTGTGTTATGGTGTGAGGTCTGTGTGGGGTGGAGAGAGGGCTCAGTGTGGCAGAATCCATGAGGTCAGTCCCTGCCCTGCAGAGCTGCTCTTACTGTGTCTGTTACTCATGTGGCATTGCTTGCCTCCTGCCCAGGGTGCCTGTGCTCCCCACTCACCTGCTCATGGCCGTGGTGTCTTCAGGGATGCACTGCACAAAAATAGGTGCTTTCCTGGTGCCAACACTCATTCAGGCATTGCATGGCTGTTTGCTCCAGCCCTACTCATTTGATGCATTAACTTATCCCAGCAGAGGAGTGGAGGCACCTGAATAAAGCACCAGGATATGGCAGTTCCACACTTTAACCAAGCAATGGGGGTCTGGCCACCTCTGAGTTGTCTTCTCTCCAGCAAATAGCACATGTTGGTTGGCTCTTGGTTCCATTCTTCTTAAAATGTTTGTGCTCATCCTTTCAACCACATCGTGCTCCTTCTCTTCTCTTGTCTCCAGATCCTGGCCTGGTTTGAAGAAGGAGAGGAGACCACAACGGCGTTTGTGGAGCCCATTGTCATTATTATGATCCTGATTGCCAATGCTGTGGTGGGTGTGTGGCAGGTAAGGCTCAGCCCCCCCTGGCACCCCCAGGTCTCTGCCCCACTTGGCTGAGACACTTCATTCCAGGGTCTGGTCATGCCATTGGATACTCCTTTCCCAAAGGTTCAGTTTCCTGTTGGCCATGCTGTCCCATGCCCCTGCACAGATGCTCAGTCATTGGCTGCCTCTTGGCTCTTTCCTCCAGTCTTTCTTTGGCACCTTTTGCAGTTTGAAGCTTATCTTGCATTTACACACTGCGTGTCTCCTGGCCAGGCCAAATGCATTTTCCAAGGGAAGCCTTTTGCCCTGTCCACCAAGGCCACAGTGGCTGCTGCCCCTCAGCTCGCTGTGTCCCTCCTGGGGGATGAGCAAACACCTCAGCCAGCGATGCTCCTCTTTTGCATATATTCACTGCAAGGCCATTTGTTCATCTGCAGCTTGATCTGAGGAGTGGTTGCTGGATGGGAAAAAATATATGTGGGTGGGATATGCTGCTTGCAAAACCACGAAGAAGAAGATCAGCCCCAAAGGTCCATGCAGTGTCTAGGACCTGGTGTGATTTAAGGCAGTGGGGAACACTTCACAGCAGCTGAAGAAGAAACAGCCCTTACCCCATCCATGGTGCAAATGGATTCCAAGGCTGGGGCTGGGCTTTGAGTGCTCCTGTCTTTGCAGTGGGTGGGGAAGGAGCCTGCTGGCACCACGGGTCCACCACCACCAGCTCTGCTCCTCTCTGCTTGCAGGAGAGAAACGCTGAGAGTGCCATTGAGGCCTTGAAGGAGTACGAGCCCGAGATGGGGAAGGTGATCCGTGCTGACCGCAGTGGGGTGCAGCGGATCCGTGCCCGGGACATCGTGCCTGGGGACATCGTGGAGGTGGCAGGTAGGGTGCTGTCCCCCAGGGCATGGGGGTACTGGCTGGGGGGGGCCCAAAACTGAGGCTTATCAGCCTGTCAAGGCTTCACCCTGAACATGGGGCAGTGCAGAACAGCAGAAAGAGGGAAAGAAGAGCGTGCATTTGTGACGCGGGTTTTGTGTCTCAGGAGGGTTTCCCCATTTCTGGAAGAACTGGAAGAACTTTTAATTTTCCACCAAGATTGCCTCTCTCTGGAAGCGGCTCTTCCGCACACACCGTGCCGAGGGGTGGGCGAAGGGCTGGTGCTGGGTGCTGTGCTGTCCAGGGCTGCGTGGGAAGGCTTCCCAAGGCTTCCTTGGGAACTGGGGCTGCTCATCTGGGGACAGTGAGAGGCAGAGAGGACCAGCTGCAAGTGGTTTTGCCTCCCTGGTGGGATTTCCCCCCCCAGCTCCTCTGTTGGGGTTGTTCATTCAGCAGAGGTTCCTGGCGATCTGCTGCCCGCCCCACCGGAGCCGGGGGGGATGCATTCCAATTATCCTGTTCTGTTTGTTCCTTAAACGATGCCGTAAACCCCTGGAGCCACAAAACTAATCCTCTCCTTTCCTCCTCGTGGCCCTGCTGGTGGAAACATGCTGCAATCCCTCCTGCACCCAGCCAGCTCGCTGTTATTTATGTCTTCCAGTTGGGCTTGAGCTGGAAGATGAACACAAAAATAATGCAGGGAGGATCAAGTGGAGGAGAGCCGGCCAGATCCTCAGCTGGGCGAGCTGGCAGCACTCCCAACCCAGCTCCAGCAGTGCACTCCAGCTGCTGACCTGGCCTTCAATTAAACTAATGAATTATTAATTAAATTCTGCTGTCTCTCCCCAAATCGGGTGCATACAGCCTGCCCATCAGCAGCCCAATATTACTTTTTAATGGCACAATCAGCATCGTGACCAGGAGGGAAAGAGCTGAGCTCTTTGGAGGGGTTTGCAAATTATTAGCAAATTAATTAGCAAATTGTGAGCTGAGGAGCTTATGACAAGTGGTGAGGATGCTGTCAAGTGCCTGATAGGAAAGCACAGTGGGAGCAAAAGCTTTGAACATGCGGTGGACGGCCAGGTGACACCCTGGGGACAGTGTGACAGCGCAGGCAGGAGGGACTGGCTGCTGTTTGTTTGCATGTGCAAATGCAGTAAATTTGGCAGCAGGGAGCAGGAAACCTGCTATGCTGAGGCAGGGAAGGGAGGGTGGTTGGAAGTTGGCAGGCTGCTAAAACCCAGCTGAGTTTTGCCCTTTGGTAACAAGGCCACAGAGGTGAGTCCTTGTGCAGGCAGCTTTTCCCTTTCCCATCACTGCAGGTGCTCCATTGGTTGCTGCACCCCTGCAGTGCTTGGGCAGTGCCAGTGGCCATGGCCATGCAGTGTTGCCTCCCATTTTTCTCTCTTTCTCTTGTATTTTGGCATGGGGGACACTTGCAGTGCTTGGGGGATGAGGTTGTGTTCAGTAGCTGGTTATTGGCAGTGCCAGGTCCATACCAGCACATCTGTCCTGTGCCATGCCCACCCCTTGGGATGGTATGGCACTGCCTACCCTGGAGCAGGTGCCACCCCCATGGTAGTGCTCTCTTCCTCTGCAGGTTTAGCTCATGTTTGCAAACCTTCCTGCCTTTCCCAGTGAGCTCGTTGCTCCCTTGAGCAGATGCAAAGTCTGAGTCTGTGCTTGAAGTGAATATTTTGGGGCTCTGTGGGTACCTGTGCTCAGCACCCCCCAGCTCAGCACCCCCAAACCCAGGTGTGATGAGGAGTGGAGCACGTCTGGCCGGATGGCAGGTGTTGCCCGTTGCCTCCCGGAGCGCTGGGATCTGCAGCTGGAATAACTGGCTGGGTGGTGGAGCACTGCCAGCCCCTCCCACTGCTCTGGGGGGGTTTACAAGCCCTGGGAGGAAGCACTCGTTAAAGTCTGGGATTGGAGAGGACTGTTAGCAGCCAAGCCAGGCTGTTGTGTGAGGGGCTGTGAGCCAGGGCTCGCTCAGCCTCAGTATTTCCGACGTGTCAGCGCACGGTTGTGTCCAGCCGATAAGGGAGCAGCAGGAAGAAACCCAGCGGGAAAAGCAGCTCTAAATGGGTTTTCTAAGGAAGCACTTGTGCCTTGGAGGGTAGTGTTGAGTGGCTGGCAGTGGCTTTCACCTGTGCCCACTGTGCTGTGCCAGGAGACACAGGGATGGCTGTTTGTCTTGGACATGGAAGGTCTTCTGCTGTCAACAGCTTCCAGTCAGCCCAGAGAACCCTGAAACAGGGTTAAGACTAGCATTAGGAAGCTTGGGCTGCACCACCATGGGAGTGTTTTGGGTTTGCAGGGAAGAGGCAAGATGGGAGTGTAGGGGGAGTTTTCAGGGAAGAGGAGAGATGGGGTCATGGCAGGGCAAGCGACACTGGGCAGCAGGCAGGTTCTGCCTGGGATTGGCTGGGGAAGAAAAAGCTTTAATTAAGCTTTAAATGCAGAAAGGAGATATCCTGGGGCAGGACCCTGCTTTGCCAGAGTCTGGACCCCTCATAGCTGCAGTCTGGGTGCTGCTGTGCATCTGCACATAGTGGGTCTCAGTCTGGGGTTTGCTATCCCTGTTTCTGGGCTGGCAGGTGCTGCCAGTCCCACCTGATGGAGCTGCTCTGCTCTTGCCCTTGCAGTTGGTGACAAGGTGCCAGCGGACATCCGGATCATCGAAATCCGGTCCACCACCCTGCGGGTTGACCAGTCCATCCTCACAGGTGTGTGTGGGCACAGTGGGGCAGAGGCAGCTTCCTTCTGCCATCTTCCTGAAGGCAAATTTTGGGACTGTTCGTGGGATAAGTGCTTTGCTGGCATGGGAAATGGGTGGGAGAACAAGATTTAGATGATGCTGGGTCCTCCCCAAGTCCTCAAAGTCACAGCACAGGTGAGATGTGGCTGGTGCTTTGGCATCTCTCCTGCAAAACACAAAGCCTGGGGCTTTCCTGTGCAAGATGTGGGGTTTGACATCCCCATGATGGATGTTGGATGGTTTGATGATGAAGTGCTGCCACAGAATGCTATGGGGGATGTGATCTGGGCTCATCACAGCATTGAGTGGAGGTTGGAGAGGAAACACAGATGGTCCATCTGTCCCCTCTTGTCTCTGCAGGGGAGTCTGTGTCGGTGATCAAACATGCTGACCCCATCCCTGACCCTCGGGCTGTCAACCAGGACAAGAAGAACATGCTTTTTTCTGTAAGTCACTTACACTTGTCCCCACCTCTTCCATGGCTTTTAAAGTAAAGTGACTGATGGACCTGGGAGATCTCTGAACTGTAAAAGGGAGCGTGTGCATGAGAAAGACCTGAATTCAAAAAAAGAGCCCCAAACCCATAAAAATAAGAACTTGCTTCATTTGGGTTCTATTTGGGCTGCGGCATGTAAGGCCCTTAAATGCCTTGGGCAATCTCAACAGGTTTTCCACCAGGTAGGATGGGTGAGGAGAAGGTTTGTGGTGGCGCGTGGAGCTATTGCTTATGTTCTTCTCAGGCAGAAGTCAAGTCCTCGAGGGATGAGAGCTCTCAGAAAGGGTATCCTGCTCTTCAGGGTGGGTTTATACAAAAGCCTGGGATGTTCCATTTTCCTCCTAACAAACATCTCGCGTTCTCCTTTCACATCAAGCAACCCATTTCCCTGCTCAGGCCGAAAGGTTTCATTCCCACATACCCACATTTCATACCCACATTCCCACATACCCTTTTCTTCCTTCCCAGGGTACCAACATCGCAGCTGGGAAGGCCGTGGGGGTTGTCATTGCAACAGGGGTGTACACTGAGATCGGGAAGATCCGAAACCAGATGGTGGAGACGGAGCCCGAGAAGACGCCCTTGCAGCAGAAGCTGGATGAGTTCAGCCAGCAGCTCTCCAAAGTGATCTTCCTGGTGTGCATCGCCGTCTGGGTCATCAACATCAGCCACTTCAGCGACCCCGTCCACGGCGGCTCCTGGTTTCGAGGGGCTATCTACTACTTCAAGATCTCAGTGGCGCTGGCGGTGGCTGCCATTCCCGAGGGCCTCCCTGCCGTCATCACCACCTGCCTGGCCCTGGGCACGCGCCGCATGGCCAAGAAAAACGCCATTGTCCGCAGCCTGCCCTCGGTGGAGACCCTGGGCTGCACCTCCGTCATCTGCTCCGACAAGACCGGCACCCTCACCACCAACCAGATGTCCGTCTGCAGGGTGAGTGCTGGGGGGCTTTGGGGTTTGGAGGTGCACTGTGGATGCTTCTGGAGCCCCTGAGGACTCTGCATCACTCCATCCTCATCCTGGGGCAATGGGCTTTAGTGTCCTCAGTGTGACTTGTGTCATGTTAGGAATGGGAAGGTGAGCATGGAAGATGGTTTGTAGGAAGCCCTGAGGTTTCTCACGGCCTGACTGGGGTCAGTCAGGATCAGGGCTTCTCTTGGCATGATGGTAATTAGAATACTCGTTGTTGTCAGGCCACCAGTGTAGAGGTGACATGTTGCAGAGTTATTTCAGGGGTCCCTCTCCAGGGACTGTTTCATCCTGCTGGAATGTGGTGGTTGAGGCAGAGCCTCCTGGAGATGCCCTTGCAATCAGCTTCCTCTGCTCTCTTACTCTTTTTCACCCTGTTTTCAACCAAACTGATGAGATTTCCTGGACCATGCAAAATTACAAAGTCTGGACCCATAAAAAGTGTTCCTGATGGAGGGAGCCCTGGGGTGGTTTGGTGAAGAGTTTGAAGGTGCCTGGTGTGCTGGAGAGCTTTGCTCCCACATGCCTGGCCACGTGGAGAGGTGACTTGCTAGCAAAGCCTGGACCATCCAAGTATTTCTCAGTTTCCCCATTAATCCACAAGTGTCAGGAAAGCTTTTTTCATGGCCTTGGCGTGCTGGTTTTATAGGAGAACCTTGGAAAAAGTGTTGCTGTGGGGAAAAAAAGGACCTGGCCACTGTCCCTCCTCTCTGATACTTGGGTAGCCTGGTGGGAAGCTGTGACAGTGCTGCAAGCTGGCCTCGGGCTTTGGCCACTGGTCTGCTCAGCACAAACTCCAACTGACTGGAAATGTCTGGTATTTCTGCCCTGTAAATGATTTAGAACGAGACAGGGCTGGAAGGATGGGCTGGACCAAGCTGCCCATGTCTTGGACGAGGAAGAGATTCCCACCAGCCCCATTTTCTGACCCAGTGATGTGGGAAGCAAGGAAAGACCCCAGTGCTTGGGGTCTCTTTAGCTCTGCAGAAGGAGAGGGAGGAGGGACCATTCCTTCCCAAACTACTTCCTGCCAGTTCCTGCTCCTTGAACTTGGGAAGAAGTTCCACCACACCCCTCAGTGTGGCACAGTCAGGAAAGACAGGATTGGTGATGGTGAGACAGGGAGAGGGACAGAGTGGGGTAGTGGCACGCGAGGGTTTTGGCATCAATCATAATTTGCAAGATGAACTCGAGAACTTTGAAAAAAAAAATAAATCCAACGAACATTCAGTGTATCCTCCACCCCATCTCCCCACAACCCCGTCCTGATATTGGTGTTGTTCACTTGGCTGAGTCCTGGCTCCCAGAGCGTGGTATTGTGATCTGTGCTGGCCCCAGGACATGCAGCCAGGGCTGTTAATGTTTAATGGACAGGGATTCCCGTGCTGACGTGGGCAGGCTGGGGCTGCCGGGGCTCTCTGGGTGGGTAAATATTTGTGCTGGGCAGCTGTTGGCGTGTCCGGGACACACTCCTGGGCTGAGCACCTGGCTCGGAGTGAAACAGCCACCAGAGCCTGTTGGTAACCCGGGAAAAGGCATTAATTGAGTGTGATTTAATGAACTTGCACATTAATTTGGGTGAGCACAGCTGCTTGGCTGCAGGGTGGTGCCTGCCCTTTGTGTCTCGCCGCTGGCAGCAGGTCTGTGGAGCTCTGAAGTGACTCTTGGAAGGCTTCAGGTCTGTTCTCAAACCCTTGGCTGGTCTTTAAAGGCTGCATTCTCTGGGTCCCTCTCAGTGCCAGGGTGCTGTCTGACCCAGCTCAGGACACACGTGGGTCCCAGGTGGTCAGCAGGGGTGTAGCCATGCCCCTCAGTGTCCCCCAGATGAGGTGCTTTGTGCAAGGGACCTTGTCTGGGGTGGCCTGGACTGTGGTGCTTCTGCTCTGGCCTCAAGTCCAGCCGAGGGTACAACGCTGAGGCCACAAAGCCACTTAGTGAATCAGATGAAACCTGTGGTTCGTGTCACTCCCTGTGCAGTCAACTGGGGGTCTCTGAGTCCAGCACCTCTCCCAGCCCAGGGTGTGGAGGAACCAGGAACAGCCTTCTCCCAACCTTTGAACAACCATGGAGCTGGGAGCAGTGGCAGTCTGGCCGGGGGAGAGGGGGCAGAGAAGCATTGCAGCTCTGCCCTTACATGTTTAAATAATTCTCCAAAAACTTGCAGAACCCTTTGGTGCATCACACCTTAATTTTACAGGAGGGTGGCATTTGAAAGTCAGGGTGCAAAGTGGAGCTGTGGGCTCAGGGCTGCTGCTTTGGGGGCAGAGAAGGAAGGGGCTGCAGGGGGGAAGATGCTGGTGCTCCACATTGGCAGGTGATGTTTGGCTGTCTCTGAGGTGGCTCCAGGGCACTGTGCCTTTGCTCAGCTGTTTTGTCTGCCTAAACCAGTCACTGATTACTGGGAGACCTGGCTGGGGGTCCCAGGGGATGTGCCAGTTGCTGGTGGGTGCCTGTCAGCTCAGGCCACTTCCAGCACAGGAGGAAAGCAATGCTGATCCATGGGCTGATGGATGGAATAGTGACTGATGGTTACAGCCTCTTACAATGCCAGACAGCAATCCTGCCTTGTCTGCCTCTTGATGAGCAGTTCTTTTAAAGATACTACAGAAAATACAGAGTAATGAAGATGTATCCTTCACACCTGCCTTCCCCACAAGTCCACAGCTGATGCCATGTGCTGCTCCTGGGATTGTGCATCCCTGCGTGCCCTTTGCTTCCCACAAACACACCCCAACATCATCCAGCTGTGTGATACAGTGCTGGGGCCAGGCAGGATCCATGGGACAGGAAAGCAGGAGTGAACCCTTTTGGAGCAGGGTGCATTCTTCATATGCACGTGGTAACATTTTCCTTCCAGTCTCTCTGTTGTATTAAAACCCCAAGTCACTGGTGTGGTTTTCAAAGGTCCAGGGCAGGGGGAAGCCCTGGGTTGCTGCTGGCTGGGTTGCCTTTGCTGGGTGCTGCAGCTGGTGGTCACTGTGACAGTGCAGGAGGTTGGACATCCCCTCTGAGAGCATCACTTGTCAGCAGCAGCTGAGCTGCACCCACTCAGCTTCTATTGCTCCTAGTATTATTTATATTATTTTTGTGATGGAAACCTCACCTCTCCTCTTAACTGCTTAAGGCACAGCTATTTCCTCTGGACTGTTTCCACTGCCCA
>JAOXXN010033865.1:0-11968 GCA_026770055.1 Myrmophylax atrothorax
CTGCATATTTATGGGTGACAGGCCATCAGTTATTCTACAACATCTGGAACAAAGATTATGAATCATAACAAACTGCTCCCTGGAACATCATCTTGGCTTACACAAAAAGCACCTTCGAGCCAATTCTTCCCTGGTAATGCAGTGACAGACGAGTTCTTAACTAAAACAAGAAAATGAAGGTGCCAAGGGCTTAATTCTGCACAATCTTTATTGCCACAATCCAAGTGCTTTTATTTAAAGATCCTGCTTATCCCCTACTGAGGCCAGTGCAGAATGTTTCCTCTCCCAGAGGATCAACACCAAACCAGTCCAGAGCTAGGAACAAATCAGACAAATCTCTGTCCCTCTGCCCTCCTCTCCAGTGTTATTTCTTCAGCTAATTAAGATGTAAGAGCTCAGCAGACCTCACTCTGGTGTAAATGTTCTCACTTAGGGGCAGGTGATCCTTCCAGTTCACAAGATGCCACAACTGCCACATGGACTTTCATTTGGATTGTTTGAATTTGTGTTAGAACAAATCAGAAAGACCTTTTGGCTTCATAAGGATGTAAATGATGTGTGTCTAAGCAGGATGGAAAAGCCTTCCTTCAGGCACAGCAGCAGCAGTTACTACTCATCCATTTCCCCCCTATTTTTATTGTTATTTAGCTTCCCTTCATCAGTTTTTAATACAGATTCCTCCAGAGTTTATGGCAGCACTTTCACATCCACGTGCTTGAGATACCCTCACATTTTGGTTTGCAGGTTTACATTTTCCTGGGGATTTCAACCAGTCTGTCACTGCCCCATGGGGTTAAAACTGGGCCTGGGGTAATAAAGCATTAATTAAATGACAGCATAAAAACTTCTGAGTCTCTTAGTGGGAGAGTTAAGTCTGACTTTCAGAGGTACCAGAAAAGGGGAGGAAGTGACTGAGTTCTCTTCAGTTTTGATCCCAAGTCAGAACCAGGATCAGCTGTCAAAGGACTGGTAGGGGAGTTCTCACAGAGGGATAAAAGGGTGGGAGTGGAGAAAGATCTCCCTTGCTCAGGAATGTTTGTACATTTTAAGTGACAGTTTGAAATGTTACAGAGAAAATGCTTGACTGAGTCTTGCATTAACTTCTCCCTTCAGTTCTAATAAAAAGGCTGGTGAGGAGAATGCCCTGACACAATCCTGCCATTACAGTCACTGCATCACAAATTTAAAGCTTGTACTTTCAATTAAAAGCAATTAGACAGAGCACAGTAAATACTCAGTACATGAACACCAGGGTGTCTTCCAGGACTCCACCTTAGCACAATTCCACTCCAACAGGCACAGAAAGCCTTGTTTGCCTTTTGCAACTCTCCCCTTGCAACATTGAAATAGCTACTTTAACCTTTGGTGGAGACTTGATATTCTCCATTCCCATGGACAACAGTTGGAAAAATAACAATTTGCTTGGAATGGGATTAAAAAACCACTCAGCTTTATTAACAGACAGCAAGAAAACCAGTGTTACCCTGTTAACAAGCAAATGGTTCCAAAGTAGAGAGTCACTGTCGAGGTTTTAGCTGAGTGTTCACAGTGAGACTCCCTGAGCTCTACAAAGCACTGATGGGATTTTCCCTTGCCCACTGGACCCACAGCCCCCAAAACATGGTCTGTAGTTTATGGAACACAGGTAACATTCACCCCTCCCTTCAAACACTGCTTGTCTGACCTGCTTGACTCAAATAAAACAGTCTCCTACTACAGGAACACCCCCAGAAGAAACCCTTCACCACCCCCTTCTACATCCCTATGAACATTCCAAAGCACTGGGAAACTTCAGGGCCTTGAAAATCCCAAATGAAACCTGACACACTCACAAGAGTCAGAAATTTCTGTAGAATTTTATCCCTGGCAACGACTCCTGGGGTGTTCAAGAGCCAACCAGCTTCCCTTGAGTGCTGGACAGCAGAGCTTGATTCATGTTTGTGGCTCGTTTCTGATGCCCTCCCACCACAGCTATTTCTGTCCTTTACAAATGTGGTTGCAATTTAACAATCTATTGACTTCATGATGGTTTTTTTCCATCAACACACTGTCTGCTGGCTGTATAATTCAAACTCACACATAAACTGTGAGCTGTTTGCTTTAGCAAACAGCTATAATTTAACATAACCTCAGCAGAAAGCCATTCTGTGCCATCTCCCTGGAAAGTGTAATTTAGCCTGGCTGTGCAATCTTCCTCCCTGCCACTGGAATAGAGGGGCTTGTTTGCTAAATAATCATCATGGAGTTTTGCTCAGAGCGCCAGTTTTATGCAGAGTTGGGGGGTTTGTGTCCCTCCCCCCTCTTTTTCTCCTCCCTGTCACACATAAAAGTTGCCAAGGTAAATGAACACTCTTTGGAAAGCCATTACTGCCATGTAGTTTTCATTTGAAAGTGTCACAATACAGCAATGTTCTTTGATGCTGAGCAGCACAACAGGTTACAGCATGATAAAAACAGCCAGGAAGATAAACAATACATTAGAGGGGTCGAAAGGGCAAGAAACTTACACTTTTTAAAGCCTGAAGGACTTTTTTTCCCCCTCTCCTCTTCTCTGTGCCCTCTTGGCAGTGGAGAGCAGTGCCCAAAGTGAGCCAAACCCATTGTTTTGCTCCTCAGCCACATTGAGGGGGGCCATGGGAGCAGCTGAGGGCAATTAAAAATCACAGACAGGGTGGGGCAGCCCCGGATTTATCACTGAGGGTGAACATTCAGACTCTTCCCAGGTTACCCCAGGTGTACTCAGCCCTCAGGGACAGCCTAACCCAGGGTGGGCTTAAAGCCCATAATAACCATCATTTAGCACCAAGGATTGGAGAAAGGGATGATGTCAGTGAAGCCACAGGGAGCTGGAGAGGAGCGGGGAGCACCTCCAGGACACCCCAAGCTGCTGAGATGAGGAGCAAGAGAAGGTAGGAGCCCTTTCTGAGAGGTGTTTGTTGAGGGTTGGGTGGGGAGTGCCCTGACCATGCCAGGTGGGACCAGCCCTACCTGGGGAGGGGGTTTATGGTGGAAAAGGGCAAAGAGGCAGTTGGTTTGTGTGAGAGTGGTGGAGGTGTCAGGAGCTGCTGCTTCAGGCCAATGATGGGGGTGTGGTGGGTCAGGTCTGTAATGGCTTTTGTTTTCATTTGAATTGTGTGGTGGGTTTGGTTGCCGAGGCTGTGAGGGAAGTGGTGCCTTGGCAAAGAAGCACCTGCACCCCTGGAAATAAGCCTAGAAAATCACAGAGTCTTCCTAGGGATCTCCAGCAGTTTAAACTCCATGTCCTGGAAAAGCAGGAGCGGTTCAAGCAATGGAAATTAAGGAAGTGTTGAAGGAGAAAAGCTTTTAGGGACAGTTTAAAACTCAAGTTGTCTGTTGCTGAGGGTTTTCTGGTCAATAGAAGGCCATGGAGCAGCTTATTGGGTGGAAAGGAGAGGGTCAGTGGATTGTGGTGATGGTCTGTGTTGTCAAAAGGAGTAGCCAGAGTGACAGAAATAAAGGGTTTGGGAACTGAGTGGTCTGTGCTGGCTTGAAATGTGACTCCTGCTTAAAAAGTCCCATATCTGGATGCTGTTAGAACAGAACTTATGGATGTGCTGCACTGGGCTGAAGTTCTTGTAGTGTGTGGCTCCAGGGCATGTTTAATCCTGGAGTTCTCAGGGTGCTAAAGAGGCCAAAGGGGCTCGGAGTGATGAGTCTTGTTCCAAACTCTTCTTTTCCTTCTTCTGAGGAGAAGAACAATTCCTCCCTGCTCTCACTGCAAAAGAAGCAGCAACTTTCCTGTCTCAATTTCTAACACTGAGCATTGCTGGCAACCTTTCAGCAAGAAAGCTTTGCATGGAAGGGAAAGGGAATAAAACCCCTCAGAACAACCTTGAAAATCTCCTGTCAATGCAAAGGTTATGCAACTCAAAGGCCAGACAAGAGGGATTTCGAGTTACTCAAATGTCTAAGCTGACTATTGGAAAGCTTGTTGTGCCAAAGACTGCAGAAAGATGCTTCCCCTCCCCTGTATCCTGGGAATAGCAAAGATTTTTAAGAGCTCATTTCTCTATCTGGTATTTCCTGACCTTTGCATCCTACTCTATGTGAACAGCAAAGATCAAGCTAAAGATGTGGCAGAGCTCTCAGATGAGCAGGTTATTTAGTCTGAAAATCGTGTCACATCTGAGCTTTATCTTGTGCTTTAATATGGTTCCAACCTTGACTTTGTCACTTTGATTTTTACTTGTCTTTTCTGTTTTGTTTTGGTTTGTGTTGCTAGTCCTGATTGACCAGAGTCTGTAGCAGTTCTTGAAAGGAGGGAAAAAGTGTTTGATAATTGCTGAGTTTTGCCACTTCATGCTGTGAAGAATTGCTTTAAAACAACAAAAGCTGCAGTAGAGTTTGCTGGGGAAAGACTTTGATCCTTGTGGAAATCTGCTACTTCAATGGGAGGGGAACCCTGAAATGAGAACTCCAAAAATCCTTAAAGTGAGGGAAGAGCTGAATGTAACCACTATTGTTTATCTGCACAGTTTCCTTCCTGCTGACTTTTAGTTCACTGGAAAGTGAAAGTCTGTTTCCAAGTGCTCAGGAGGAAAAGCATTTAATGTGTTTTGCTGCTTAAATGGCTGAGACTTCCCCCCCCCCAGCCAAAATATCCCTTTCCTCCTTCCCTTCCCTGCTCACTCCTGCCTCGTCCTGGAGCACCAGTGCCTTGTTTCTTTGTGTTAGCCAGGGAGGAGGAGGCTCCAGCTGTGCAGCTCAGGCTCTGGGAGGGATTTGTCATGGTTAGAGACAGTTTTATACTTCCTTAATGCACTTAACTGTGCTCCCACTGCTGGGGCCATTTGTCTTGTTAAGTGAGGTTTTAGTCCTGTGCATGTAACACAGATTTACCTCTGGGATGACTCTTAGGGGTGTTTGGAGCTTTTCACCAGAGGTTTTGCAGCTGACTGCTTGGGATTTAATGCCAGCAGTGTCAATAATCATAAAGCTAAGCTGAGGAAGGATACTGATGACTTTGGGCTCCCTCAAGCAGTGTGATGGCCAGGAACTGTCTCCCATCCTTGCAGACATTACAGCAATGACAGCACAGGAATATTGGACTTGATTGTTGGTGTGTGGGGGGAAACAGCAACCAGCAAAGCTGTGCTGTGGGAGTTTAGGAAAAGAGGAAAGTCTTTTGTGTCTTAGATGTTCTACTTATCACAGAATAAAGTTTGACTCAACTTTATCTGGACAGCCTGGGCTGGTGAAAGGTGGCTCTGCCCATGAGGGGCTGGAATGGGATGAGCTTGAAGGTCCCTCCAACCCAAACCATTCCATGATTATTCTGTGACTCCTGCAGTGCTGAAATTGTGTTGGTATCTGAGCTTTGCACTTCTCAAATCTCCCTGACCTGCCTCAATCACACTGGTGTATGTGAAACAGCCCCACCAAGGTTTTACCACAAAGTGAGAGCAAAAACAGCTGAAGAATTTCAGAATCTCGTTTGTAAGAGTCTGGTTTGCCACTTCAGAGAGTGTCTCTACTGTTAAAACGTCCAACCTCTTCCAAGGAGTTTGACTTTGAGCTAACACAGTTACAAAATTGGATTTGGTTGTACTTGGATCTTAGAGGTAGATCCAGGGGGTGGCAAAGCAGCATTTCTCCAAGCCCAGTGTTAATTAGAACCCCTTGAGGTTGCCAGGAAACCTTATCTGAAATGAATGCACAGCAATCAGGCTGGATGCTGATATTAAAGACATGCTGAGGAGATTTGCTTTGTCTCATTCGTCCTCTCCTGGCTGTGAGAGGAGATTGATTTATATGGAGCCACATCAGTGTGAGGTTTGGGAGGGAATCATCCCTCTTCTGAAGTGTCCTGGGAGTGCAATAAGGGGTGGAGACAACGCTGTCTTCTGTCACATCTATTTGGCAAAAGAAGGGGTCATGCTGACAACTCCCTTATTAAATTGAATCCCTTATTTGCTCACCCTGCCAAACCCCTTTGACTGAAAGCTTTGGGGGTTTTAAACAACTTGTACTCCTAATGAAGAACCAGAAAGGAAGGGCAATTTTTTTTTAATCCTTTCCAACGAAGTGTGAGTTGACTTGCTCTAAGTCAACAAGCTTTTATTACCCTGTCCTAAAGGAGCAGCCACAGAATATGAATCTGAGTGTTTACACCCAAAGTCATGTTTTGACTGTTGTCAAGGGCTTTAAAAAACACCCAGGAAGGGACCAAGAGGGCATTGATAAAAGGTGGAACAAAGTCCTGCTTGAAAATGATACAAAAATCCCTAGAAAAGAGAACAGTCTAAGTATAGCTGCCATTCTGAAAGAGAGGTGACTTATATTGAAAAGGATGGAAAGGGACACTTGTTCCACTCCAGATCTGGGAGTTTTGAGCTCTAAATGCTGCTGGAACAAGTGGCTCTTCTGCACACTGGAAGGACTGGATGCACTTAACTGTGCTATTAGAAATGTGGGTGCCTCTGGAGACAAGTGGCCTCGTGCTTTGCTCCAAGATTTGGCAGAAGTTGAGGCTGAATTGTGCTTTGAGAAACCATGCCCTGTTTTTCCAGCCTGCTGCTGGCTGGAGGAGCTCTCACTGCTGGAATGTCTTGCCACAGACTGGCACAAATCCTGAGCTTTCCTGAGCTGTGGGCAACTTTGGCAATGTGGGACACTGAAGGTGACAGCTACAGCAGGAATTTGACTTAAAGATGTCAAGGATGGGGCTCTTGGGTGTGCCAGATCCTCCCCCTAAAGACACTTCCTCCACCTCCTTTGTGTCTGTCCTGAGTTAAGGCAGGAGGGAGGATTGTCCAGCAGTTTAATTCTACTGATCCTTTTTTCCTGCAAGACAGAAAGGCTCAGAGGTTGAAGCAGGTTGGGAGTCTCAATGGTTGGGTATTGATTTGGAACTCCTGGGCAAGGCAGGAAGCAGCACATTGACAACCCAACCATACCTTGTGCAGCAAATGGGTTATTGATGATCTGCTGCAATGAAGTCCTGGGGGTGACCTCCCTGCCCTGACTTCCAGCATTTCTCTGACTGCACTGATCAAAGGGCACAAATAATACATGAATTCCATGCTGGAGCTGGGGGAATTACCTCTTTGGGTTTGTTTGTCATGTCAGCTTTGTTAATTATCCAAAGAGCTTTCTTGATAGTTGTTATTACAGCAATTTTATGCTTTCAAGCACTGGAGCCCAGAGCTCTGTAAACAAAAGAATTTATGGGTTGGTTTGCTCTGCTCCCAAACCCAGGTTTGAACATCCTGTGGATATGCCTGGGGGGGGAGGGAGCAGCCCTTCCAGGGAGGAGGTTAAGGACATTCCCAGGAGCAGTCTGGAGATGTTGGCTGGAAGCTTAATCTGAAGTTCTGCTTTCCCTTTTCTACATGGAGAGCTCTTCCTCTGAAATAACTCAACCCAAGACTTTGGGCAACTGCTCTCCATGTACAAATAACTGTGTGTTGTCATCCTCATCCCTCTGAAGAATCCTGGCTGTTGTTGCCATCAGTAACCACAGGAACTTCTTGTTCTCAACCTCAGAGCATCAAAAGCTCATCTCTTAATACTGGGGATAAACTTGCACTTCATAAATGCTGCCAACAGAAAATACTGTTTAATATTTGCTGGGAAGAGCTGCTGTTCCCCTGGGGAGAGTCTGATGGTTGAGAGGTATCCAGCTCTGCAGTTCCCAGAGGGAAATCCTGCAGCATCCCCAAATATTAGAAACAGAGTGTATTTCTACTCCAAACAATCTCTCCCTGGCTTTGTACAACCCAGGGATGATGCACAACACCACTGGAAACATGTTGCTTTCTCTGTTAAAGAAACAGCTGGAAGGGAGGAAAATCCCAAGGCCTTTATTTTCACCTGGGATCTTCAGGAGGGATTGTGTCTGGTGTCTGGAAGTCACAGTCTCATACCCTGTTGTGAAAATCCCAGGCTGAATTCTGCATCCTGGTTCTCACTTGGATTTGTCACACCCCACTATGTTGGGCTGAGGAAAAAAATTGCTTACAGCCAATTTAAGGTTTTTAATGCAGCTAGAGAGGTGCAAAATAATTTTAGACTAAATAGAAATCCAATCTCTGATCAAAAATACACCTGTCCTCTATGCCTGGCATAGTTCTGTGTGTGCAGTGTTTTGAACCTGCTGCTTTGTTCATCAGAACTGGGGGAAATGAAGCAGATTTGAGGTCAGGTGTGAAGCTGATGAGCTAAATGGCTTTAGGATGGGGAATTCTGTAGGAATTTTGGAAACAGCTGCAGCTGGGTGGGTCATTGAGGCTCTGCAGGGTACAGAGGGCTCCTGTTGGGCACAGCCCTTGAGTCCTGCCAGGCAAGGGCCTCATCCCAGGGCGATGTGGGCACCCAGACTGGTGCTTGGACTGTTCCCTGGTGCTCCGTGTGTGGTGGTGTTGCCCAGCCCTGCCCAAAGTGGGGTTTACAGGAATGTGCTTGGGCAGATGAAGCTCTGCCCTGCTCTGTGCCAGCCACACTCCTGGGGCTCTGGTGCCAGTCTTGGTTTGTTCTGTAAGGAGCTTTGGGGATGATGAAAAAGGAGAAACTGCACAGACCTGATGCTGCTTCAGATCTTGGTTGGTCCTTGGATGAATCTGAAATGCTTTGACTTCAGTGTTGAAGGGAATTTTGTAATGGTAATTCCTTTTTAAAATAAAAGCCTTTTGTGTGTAAAAGTGGAATAATAACACTTAAAGTTTCCTTTTTCTCTTCCCAAAAGACCTTTTTCAAACCATGTCAATGAACCTTTCTGATAGAAGTAGCCTCGGTGTTTTGAACAGAATATCCCAACAGGTCCGTGTGGGAGATCTGACATCAATTCAGCCCTTTGATAAAGCCATTAACCAATGAAGACCTCTTTATTCTGCCTACAAATAGCTCTTAAAAGACAGTCTTTCAGAATGCCACCAAATTATTTCCCTTCATTGTGGTGCTGATTTATTCCCAGCTCCTGATCAGCCCTAAGAAGGAAACCCCTAATTGGCTGCCCAGGCCAGGCTGGACTCCTTTCTCCTGCATGTCTGATTTGCATTTGGAGTTGTTCTTGGAAATCGAGTCAGGACTTCTCTCTCTGGCAGCTGAGCGAGCCGTGGGTTCCTGTCCCATCCCCTCTAATCACTCCAATTACAATGGAAGCCTTGAAATCACAACTTCATTTTTCTTAAATTGCCAATTGCAATGCAAGATGTGGCCTCTTTTGCTTCTGTTTGTCGTGATATCAGTGCAAGGTCTCTTCAGTCACAGCTGAGAGAGTAGCAGGTCTTTATGCAGCAGAAAAAAAGAGGTTTTAATTTTATATCTTTATATTATCCTCCATTAACTGCTGCCTGCTGGACTCTTTGGTAATGGTGAGTGGTTTATAAGCTCTACAGAAATCCTTCCCTGCCATGAGCTGGTGGAAATGAGGAGGGTCTGCTTGGCCCTTGGGGTCCCAGGAGGTTGGTCTGGCTGCATGAAAAGCAGCTTAGTTTACTTTTAGTCTGTAGTTTTGTTTTGCTACAGGAAAACACTGTTCATTTATATAACTGGGAGCTTCACTAACATACTGACTTGTGCTCTCTGGTCTTGAAAAAAAGATTCTGTTGCAACCCAAGCACACTAATGATTGACACTAATTGTTTGCAGTCAGGTAGGGAATTTTCTGGCTAATGCTTCTCTGAGTAGATGTGGGTGCAGATAAGAGGGTGCAATCATGCAGCAGGCACTGAGGCAGCAGTGTCGTTTTCATAAAAGGTCAAAATAATTTGTGGTGACTTTTATTTCCAATGGTGTGTTTACTGGTGGTGGAAACCATTCCACAAAGGGTTTAATAAAGGTGATTTAGTCCTCTGGGGATTACTGAGGTGGAAGGATGTGTTTCTTGCATACTCTGCCAGGCTGATCCCACTGGGAGGGACCTGGATTGACCTCTCCATGCCTCTGGAATAGTTCCTGGGTTCCTCAGCCTGCAGCTGGAACCTGCTGGGCCTTGAGCCAGCGAATCTCCTTCCCTGAGTGTTGCCCTGTGGGTTTGTGGAAGCATCTCCTCCATTTCTTATCACATGCAGACCCTTTTCTGTAGCTCAAGGTTTGTGTGAAGAAGGTGGAGGGGGGGAAATTCCCCTTGACCTTATCAAGTCGTGTGATTTCATCTCTTTTAATTACACAGACTGTTTTCCACCCTGGAGTTAAGTCTCCTCACTACCTGGAACAGGATTTCAGTGCCTGATCAATCCTTGCAGGGGCAGCACAGCCCCAGGGGGGTTTGCTGAGGCTGAGGGGGATGTGGGGAAAGGCTTTGTGCCCTCTGCTTTGCAGTCTAATTATTGAAACAAGCTGAGCTGCCCTGATTTACCCAACCCCTGTGAGCAGCCAGACAGATTTAGAGCCATTTGGAGAGAGGGAGAAACATGGTTTGGGCTGGTTGAGGTTGGGGAATACAGGAAAAATCCAGGAGCAAGCTGCCCAACAGCTCTGTGCTGGTGAGCAACAAACCCAGCAATAATGAAAGCTGCCATTATAAATCTGCTGCTTATTGCTTACAGCTTCAGGCTGACTGAAAATCAACTTCCATTAGCTCCAGATTAGGGGATTGTTTCTTCTGGATTTGATTACCAGGATGGATATATTTGAAATCTGCATTTCCATATAGATGGAACTTCTCTCTCATAACCCTGCTGCATTCCTGAGGAGGAAAAGGAGCTCAGGGCTGAGTGTTCTGAAAGGAGGAGCTGTAGCACAGGCCTGGGAGAACAGGAGGGAATGTGGAGCTGTTTTCCCACAGGGTCTCTTGTCACACAAAGGTGAAATTTTGGCATCTGCAGACAATTTGTCTGTGTCCTGCAGCCTGTGCCAAATCCCATTTCTTCCTGTGTTCCCCTCGCTGCAAACACCTCCCACCTTGAATTTTTTAATGGCAAGTGGAAAATTGCTCTATTAGCAGGACAAGGGGAAGTTCATCCCTTTCAGCTCCAGTTTATGGCTGTGAACACTTTGATTTGAATATGCAAGAACAGGTAGAAAAAATGAAGTACCATCGTGTAAAAGTAGAATTACTGCAAAATGATTGCCCCTCCCTTCCTTTTTGTACTAATTTTGTACCCATTTGGTGTTGCTGGGATGAGCTGGGTTGGAGGGGAGGTTCCCTTTGGGAAAGGGGGAATTCAGCTGGAAGATTTTAGGGTGCATAAAAGTGGGTAGTGATGTTCCCATCTCTTTAGAGTCAGAACTCAATGCAGTTCTGCTCTACCTTTGACTTCCTACCTAAACCCCCTGAAAGGCTTCAGGAACTTCCAGTTCAGGGTTTTCTGTGGGGATTAATGACAGAGTGGTTTCATTCCCTTTCAAATCTACATGTAAACCTGGAGAAGAGCTGAAGCTGCAGTTGCAAAGGGGGTACCATCCAAAACTCCTGTGTGTGTGGTTTTTCCTGGGAGTTCCAGGAGTTTGGCCCTCTATGGCAGGTGCAGTTGGGGTTTGAGGTTCAGTGTTTCAGCCTGAAAGTGCCCAACCCAGCAGGCAAATGCCAGGTTGAGTTTGCTGAAGGTTTATTTCTGTTCCTTACTGGGCTGTGCCAGGTTAATTTGCAATGTTTAATTCTCACCTGTTTAGTGCATTCCACTCTTGCACTGGGCTGGGAGAGACAGCAAGTGGAGATGAAGGTGGAGCAGAGCAGGGGGTAAAGCTGAGACACTCTTTGCACAGTGATGCCTCCTTTGAAACAAGGAGCCTCGTGCTGCTGCTCCCGTGCTGCCTCATGGCATCAAATATTCATTCCATGGCTGGGTTTGGATTGTGCTGCTGAGATACAAGACATGGGGTTTCTCTATAACCAGCAAAGCCTGGAGCTGTCAGGGAGGAGCCCAGGGCTCTGGGTGTGTGTGTGCCCCTTTTCCAGGGCTCTGGGGGTGTGTGTGTGTGCCCCTTTTCCAGGGCTCTGGGTGTGTGTGTGCCCCTTTTCCAGGGCTCTGGGGGTGTGTGTGTGTGCCCCTTTTCCAGGGCTCTG
>JAOXXN010033866.1:0-11959 GCA_026770055.1 Myrmophylax atrothorax
GGGCGCAGCGGCTCACCCTGCCGGCCGGGCGCGACCGGGCGCCGGGCGGGAGAGCCGGGCTCGCTCGGGGCCGCTCTGTGGCAGCGCTTCCCTTCTCGCTTCTCCCTTCTCGCTCCTCGCTTCTCGCTCCTCGCTGAGGGTGCGGCCTTGGGCTGCGGTGCTGCCGCGGGGGAGAGGCCGCCCCGGCAGCCGCTCGCTCCAGCGCGTTCCGCTCAGAGACCGTTAAGGGCCCCGCGGAACGCTGGGGGCAAAAAGCGCCCCCGGTGCAGGCTGGGAGAGAAGGAGCGCGAGGAAAGCCCCGAGGGTCGGGTGGCGGGGTCTGGGGCCGCTGGGGCAAGAAGGGTGGGACCGCAGGGCCCGTGGAAAAGGTCCATCGCCCAGGGAAGCCAGCTGAAGAGCTGGAACTCGCTACGAAAAGCTCCAACTTCAGCCCCTGCAGCCGGAGTTCCCGTCTAGTACGAAACCCAAGCATACAGAGGTGGAATGACTGAAGCTTTCGCTCCCTGTTGTGCGGCAGGAACGGGACAGACTGCAAGCAGGGGGAGAAACACCGGCATGGCAGAGAAAAGTTCAAAGTTACAGGACAACCACCTCTCTGAATTAAGCTTTGTTTCACGAGCCCGTGAAGAAATACAACAAACGCACACGACAACCAGGGCTCGGTCCCCTTTGCCCGGGCTACTCTCTTACGTGAATTCACTGAGGCACTACTCAAGCCACCATGTTTCATAACTTACAACCCGCAACACTTAAAGTCGTGGGCTTATGGCGGGAGGGGTGGGGGGGGGAGAACAAAAATTAAAAAAACGCCAAAAAAAGACTTTTGTTTTTCCCTAGTGAGAGTGCTCATCCTTCCTCCTCCGTCACCGCGCGGGCGTCCCCTGTATCACACTGTGAAGCACAAAAGCCCCAGCAGCCAAAGGCTTTTTGGCTAAGCTGCTGTTTTATACCTTCCAGCTTGGAAGTCTGGTCTATAGCATTTCCAAAAGGCAGCAGATTCTGACAATACTGCCAGGCAAAGATGGTGGCTGCAGGAGACAGCCAGCTGCAGGTGCTAACGGCTGCATCATGGCCCTTTAGCTCTTTCTGGCCACCTGTGCTGCCTACCTGGTGCTCCCCCTTCAACCCAAAGGCACTGCTCCCAGCATACATCAGGCCTTAGCGTGAGCTGGGCTAGCCAAAATCTGAGCAGGAGTTGAGTGAACAGTCACACTCCACCCCTTGGTGTAGTCAAACATCTAGCGAACCCGCTGCTTCGGCGAGTGGAGGTACCGCTACTCCTCTTGCCTCGCCTCCAGGGATCTGAGGCAGCGCCAGAGCTTACACGTGCTTTTAAGGGTCTGGTACGCCCTGGTCTCCCTGAGGAGGTGAATCTTTGCAGGTGTTCAGGGCAAAATGCCTGTAAGATGTATGCGAGTAAAGTACACGGTGCTCAGCTCTGGCAAGGGAGCCGAGCATACCGCTGAAGCCACCAAGTTATACCTTAAGGGTGTTTTCACCAGGAAGCCTCAGCGCCTGAAGTTCTGTTGCTACAGATAACGGATTGAACCCCCTTCCCCCCGTGACGGTTGTGTCTGCCTGCACTGTGGACCTACTCCAGCAGTTCGGCAGGAAAACGAAGGTGCTCTGCTCAAAGAATCGTCCTCAAATGGCTAGTTGGATTAAAACGCTTCAGGTAGTACCAGAAAAAGCCCAGTCCCTTTCAGATGTTCACACGGAGAAGGAGGGCATCTGGGAGTGCCTCTTCCCCTCCACCGACTGGAAAGGGGCTTGGATGGCTTTCGGGCATTTGCACTGTCGCGTCTAAGCGAGGTTGGAGTCTTAAGCTATGCAAAACGGCAAAAATCAATGGAGGGTGATGATATAGATTGAAATGTCTCTTACCTGTGTTCCTCTGTCAGCTTCCCCACCATGGGCAAAAGTTCATATAGCGCAAATACACCAGGCAGACCCTGGTCTCCCAGTAGCCCGGTGGCTATCTTCTCATGTCGTGTCACTGAAGACGGGTTAGTCCTTACCACCTAGCAGGAAACAAACACAGCAAACGGCCTTTCATTAGCGAGGAACAGGAAAGGCTACTAAAACAGGAGTTCAGTGAACCGTATCAGCGTACCCTGCCCACTCACTTGTGGGGGGCCTGACAGTGCTTACAAAGGGTTGTAAAAAAAGCACCATCAGGATCGAGTCTCTTTTTCCTACAGGCTATCAGTTAAAGCCCCAGCTAGCCCAAAGAATGAGTGATGCATCAGTCCCCAGGCCGGGCTGTTTTGGTCTCTGCTGGCAAGTAACGGCACAAGCTGTTCCTCTCGACCTCAACCCCAAGTCCACGTCATCTTCCACCAAAATGCAGTCCACCCAAGCATGCTTCAGGAGACAGCACCGGTAGGAGAAAGCCATAGGTATATGCAAGAGTGAGAAAAACGGAAGTAATACATAAAGGCAGGAGAGTGCCAGGGCTGCAGAAGGACACAGATTGCCCATCTTTATATAAACGAAGATCACCCTGCAGCATGCTCCTGCACCCTGCCATTCTTCTCACCGTTGCCCATACCAGTCCTACTCTTAGAGCAAATCAACTGCGTTTCTGTAAAATGACATTACCTTCCCCTATTGACATTATCCCTAAAATGCCATTAGTATCCCTAACAAGCTATCTGACCAGGAAGGCCAAGGCGTGGCTGGAACTGAACCTGGCAAGGGACGCAAAGAATAACAAGAAGGGCTTCTACAGGCATGTCAGCCCGAAAAGGAAGGTCAAAGAAAGCGCACCCCCCCGATGAGCAAGACTGGCAAACTGGTTACAAGGGACAAGGAGAAGGCTGAGGTACTCAACAACTTTTTTGCCTCAGTCTTCACTGGCAGCCTCTCTTCCCACACCTCTCCAGTGGGTGGACCGCAAGACGGAGACTAGGGCAGCAAAGGCCCTCCTCCAGCAAAGATCAGGTTCGTGACCACCTGAGGAACCTGAACATACATACGTCCATGGGACCTGACGAGATGCATCCCAGAGTCCTGAGGGAACTGGCCGATGGAGTTGCCAAGCCGCTCTCCATGATATTTGGAAAGTCACGGCAGTCGGGTGAAGTCCCTGCTGACTGGAAAAAGGGAAGCATGACACCCGTTTTTAACAAAGGTAGAAAGGAGGACCCTGAGAACTACCGACTGGTCAGCCTCACCTCTGTGCCTGGGAAGGTCATGGAACAGATCCTCCTAGAAGCCATGCTAAGGCACGTGTTGGACAGGGAGGTGATTCGAGGCAGCCAGCAGGGCTTCACCAAGGGCAAGTCCTGCCTGGCCAACCTAGCGGCCTTCTATGATGGGACGAGTGGACGAGGGAAGAGCTACAAACGCCGTCTATCTGGACTTCTGTAAGGCCTTTGACACGGTCCCCCACAACGTCCTTCTCTCTAAATTGGGAGAGATACGGATTTGATGGCTGAACTGTTTGATGGACGAGGAATTGGCTGCATGGTCTCATCCAGAGGGTAGTGGTCAACGGCTCAATGTCCAGATGGGAGATCGGTGACAAGCGGTGTCCCTCAGGGGTCCGTACTGGGACCAATACTGCTTAATATCTTCATCAATGACATCGACAGTGGGATCGAGTGCACCCTCAGCAAGTTTGCAGATGACGCCAAGCTGAGCGGTGCAGCTGACACGCCTGAGGGATGGGATGCCATCCAGAGGGACCTGGACACACTTGAGAAGTCGGCCCATGTGAACCTCATGAGGTTCAACAAGGCCAAGTGCAAGGTCCCGCACCTGGGGCGGGGCAACCCCCGCTATCAGTACAGGCTGCAGGATGAAGGGATTGAGACCAGCCCTGCGGAGAAGGGCTTGGGGGTACTGGTGGATGAAAAGCCAGCAATGTGCACTCACAGCCCAGAAAGCCAACCGTACGCCCAGGCTGTATCAAACGAAGCATGGCCAGCAGGTCGAGGGAGGCGATTCTGCCCCTCTACTCCGCGCTGGTGAGAGCCCACCTGCAGTACTGCGTCCAGCTCCGGGGTCCTCACTACAAGACAGACACGGACCTGCGGGAGTGGGTCCAGAGGAGGGCCACAAAAACGATCAGAGGGATGGAACACCTCTGCTGTGAGGAAAGGCTGAGAGAGTTGGGGCTGTTCAGCCTCGAGAAGAGAAGGCTCTGGGGAGACCTTATCACGGCCTTCCAGTACTTAGAGGGGGCTTATAAGAAAGATGGGGACAAACGTTTTAGCAGGGCCTCTTGTGACAGGACACGGTGTAATGGTTTTAAACTAAAAGAGGCTAGATTCAGACCAGATACAAGGAAGAAACTTTTTACGATGATGGTGGTGGTGAAACCCTGGAACAGGTTGCCCAGAGAGGTGGTAGATGCCCCATCCCCGGAAACATTCAAGGTTACGTTGGACGGGGCTCTGAGCAACCTGATCTACTTGAAGATGTGCCCCCGCTCACTGCGGGGAAGAGGGTGGGCCGGGTGGACTACACGACCTTTAAAGGTCTCTTCCAACCCAAACTATTCTATGATTACCTTTAAAGAAATCCAATGGCTTACGAACCCTCGGAAAAACTCCTACTGAGTATTCTGAGATTAGCAGGCTTGGTGCATGAATTCCCAGGAGAAATTCTCTAGCCTGTTGTACTAATGAGATTAAGCGAGATCATCACCCCATCCGACGACTTCAACAGGCAGAAGTCGCTCCAACACGTCGCCACGTCCTCCGCAACTACATTATCTGCACAGAGCAACTAATAATCCCCCAACACATTACCTCCAACGCTGATACGTTAAAATCCTTTAAGACGAAGATTCTCAACCTTTTCCATCTGGTGACCTCCTTTACCACAGAAGAGTGACCTGGCACGGCTCTCCTTTCAGCTTTCAGGAACTCTTCTCAGCTCCCAGCCTAGATCAACAGCTCCTCCCAAAGGAGATTGATGGGCACAGCAAGTAACAGAAATTAGTTAGCCCTCTAGTTAAAACGGCTTGGGGGCGGGGCGGGGGGGAAGGAGACGGCAACACTGACTCTCAACAGCGTGCACTGCAAAAACGAGCAGAGCAGGAGAGAAGACAAAAATATTCCGATCCTTACAATGAAAAGGCACACAGATTCAGACAGAGCAGCACTTAAAACTCGTACCAAAAAGGGGAAGAGCAACAGCTTGGCCAGTGTGCTTTCTAGCCCATATAAAATGACTCCCTAGCTAGCCAAAGGGCTAAGATATGGACAAGCAATCATTTAAAGCGCAACAGAGAAACAAAAAGGCAGGAATTAACCACTAAAAGGAAAAACACAGTGGCATGCCCATATATGTTAAGCCAGCTCTAAAGCAGCATGCCAGGTAACAATGCAGGTTGTAGTTAGACTCTTTCCCACTTCTTAAGGGAACAGAAAGGTCATTTTAGGAGCAACCAAAGCTATCCAGAAGTGCACTCGAGGTTTACATTCACAACATGTTAACATTCAAAGCTGGGTAACAAGTTTTTGTCCTTAATCGGTCCTGTGCTTCTTTTGTCACACCTGATGCACAGAGAAGGCAGCGTACCACGAGGCTGTTTTGTTCCTTCTGCTGCAAGATCCCAACAAAGGCGAACACCTGGAAGGATGGGGGGGGAGGCGAGGAAAAAAACGTACATTTGGACAACATACCTCAAAGGAGGTTAAGTAACCTCCTTTTTTGTTTGTTTCAGAAGACCGTTCACGTATATTCACCACTCTGCATGACTAACCAACAACTGTCATAGACTTACACCTCCTCAGAGATGGGCCTCTGAATCCTTCACACAGCAGTTTCGATCCACTTTGCCACACGCTACAGCCCTGGCGGGGCTTCTACAACAGCATGTTTCGTGGTATGGAGAAGCTATGGAAGGTACGGAGAGCCTCCAGGTGGCTGCTTGACAAACGTTAGGCATTGCCAGCAACTGGTACGACTTGAGCTCTGACGGATTACAGCCCAGGGACTACTTTGGGACAGAAGTTAAGAACGAGCTCACGCAAAACACCCTCTATGGAAGGAATACTGTACAGGCCATCCGCCAGAGGATTTGGATCTCCTCCACACTGAAACGCTGTCCTCCACTGATGGAGACTGAGTTTTCTTTCTCTGCTTCTGTGGTTTTTTTCTGGACCAAAGAAAAAGCCGAAGCCTGGAATCATGAATCCCTCAAGATGGAAACACCTCTGCGGAAGGACGCAACTTGACAGATGGGACAGACCAAGTCACTACAGAGACAATAATAGCGAGGGATAGTCCCGAACCTATGGGCTACCACGGATCCCTTCTTACAGAAGAATTCTTTGCAGGTAGGACGAATGAGAAACACCAAATGACACCCGTTGTTTGTCTGAGCGATAAATGCCTGGTCTTTGCTCCCGTAAGGATGCAAAGCCTGCAGCAGAAGTGAGAAGGCAAAGCCATAACCAGGTTTCATTCCAAGACGGCTCACGGAACGGTGAAATAATTTACACAGCTCCCCTCTGGACACCAAATAACCCCAGAAAAGATTCCGTTTGATGAGATACAGCCTTTGTGCTGCTGCAAAGGTAGCGCAATTTGCGCTGCCCTTAAACAGGCACGTGCACAAACTATAGACAACCTAACTCTGCACGGTCTGAACAATCGTGAGCGCAGCTTCCGAAGGCAGACCAAAACCACAACGGTCCTCATCATTCTCTGAACACGGGCCCAGGAGGATTTCATTGCACAGACCTTCACAGACACTTTGGAAAAAAACACGCATGCAACACAGCTGTATTAATTCAAGCGCTAAGAAGATACAAAAAGGTGTAAAGGTTACCGCACGCCCTCCGACTCTGCCCCGTAACAGCTCTCGCAGCGATCCGCATCCAAAGAACTGGGATCAAACACTTTTTCTTCTTCTTTCCCCAGCTCTAAGACAAAAGAGGATGCAAAGCGACGAGGCGTGACTAGAAACGCTATCTTGTACTCTTGTTCCGTTCTGTGCGCAACAACTGTTCTACACACCAACGCAACGATTCTGTGTCGGAAGCTGCGCGTCCTGCACCCAAAGCCCACCTGAAACGGTATGCGCAGAGCCTGTTGAGGTGCGAAGTAAGACCAAGAAGCAGAGTGGCATTTGTCATCTCAAACGCACCCTCCAGAGCAAGAACCGGCTATCTGTAAGCCTCGCTGGAGCGCTGATCAGACGTTACTTGCCTAAAGGCTTTGTTAAAACATTGTCTACTTCAGACAATGTCACGCAGTAAACGGCGACAATTGTAACAGGACCTGTTACACAAACAAAATTTTAAATAGCAGTCAACGGCAGTCAACAGCGCACAACGCAGAATCCTGTCCCAAGACGGGTAGGGAACACGGTTATACCTGGCTGTGAAACAAGATCAGAGCGAGAGTCTCCCGAATGGAAAACTGGCACCCAGTCCTCCAGGACGACAACGCTGACAAGGCACACACGTTAACCCCTGCTCACTAGAAGCCTCCGAGGAATTTCGACCTGCTTCGTGACTTAACGATTCTGACACTGTCTGTGCCACGTGTGTGCTGAACGCGCAGCCGCAGTACGGCTGGGGCACGAACTCATGGAAATTCATGGTCTTACGTGCAGAAGGCTGAAGAGGGACAAAAACATTGGCTCTTCTTATAAGAGGCCCCCTTAAAAGCAGGCCGTTTCAACGCACAAGCCCTGAAGGACAGGACCAAGTCTCTTGCCTAACAAAAGCCCTCTAAGGCTCACTATCCAGGCACGGCTGCACTACCCTCTATAAGCCTTGAAAAGGTGGCTCCCTGCATCACTAACGCTGGGGAAGGGGACAAGGTACATAGTCAGACACTGCTGAGGGGATAAAACGTTATCAGGGCCCTGTCTGTTGAGACCGGGGGTCTAACAGGCGGACGGAAGCGAGTATTAAACATGTCTGTATTTCGTACTAGCCACAGAAAAAAAAGAGATTTTAACTGGAAACCATGAAATGGGCATCAAAATCAGCCATTACCCTTATTTCTTTAATCACATACTCTACGGCAGTGACGCTCAAGCAAATAAGAGCTTTTAGGAAAATATCCCCATTAGTAAACAACCGTGCGAGACTTTCTTTCTCAAGCTCCCAACATTCAAAGCAGCTGAAAGCGCACTTAAGAATTCATTGTTCAAAAAGCGGTACGGCTTTTAATCTCGTAATTACACTCAAAGACAGCGTCGGGAAGAATACAGCTAAATAATCGCGACGCTTTGTCAAAGCCATGATTCCCACCACTTCAACGAGAACACCTGTACGATACCCCGAGTCTTTCAAGACACAGCAACCAGTAACAGCTTTTTCAATGGAATCGGTAGCTGCCTGTTGAGCTGTCGCAGAGACAGCATCCAGAGGGAACGCACACAGTCTGGATACTACAAAGAAACTGCAGTGCATAGAACTCTACACGCAGGGTTTCTTGCCGTTAACACGGTCCTCAACTTGCACGCAGATACGATGCGTGAAATTGGAAAACTCTGTCCACGGTAAAAGGAAGGAAACGATAAGAGCCGCCAATAAAGAATTCAATCATTTCTTGTCATTCAATGGAAAGGAGTAAGACGACATCCCAAGCACAGAATGCAACCTACCACAGAAATCACTCAGCTATTAACTATTTTAATGTAACTATGATCAGGAAAAGCCTCCAGATGCTACTCCCTAAAATTTGGGTATGCTTTACTAAATTTAAGGTCAATACTGCTACAGCTGCCCTTTAAGTGACTGACTGAAGGTCAGCGTTACTAACGGAAACTGATAATCGTAGAGTTTAATGAAGACGGGTGGATGCTTCTGACCTAACCTGCAACACGGGTGATGGAAACCAAACTAGCCGCGTGCTTTTTCCAGACAGCAGAAGAAATTGCTTGTTGCCTGCAATGCATCTGATCTCTTTTGAAATGCCTCTTCCAGGCGAGACCGTTTGCTCCTTACGAGTTTCTCCTCCTCTCCATCGATCACACAAGGAGCCAGAGCAACCGCTTCCGACGGAGTAATGCCAACGGAGACTGGCAATACAAGTAAGGCAGGAGGCCTACATGCGTTAACAGAGAATTAGATACAGAACAGCTGGTTTTGTCCCCGGGCGTTACATTTGTCACGCCACAACCTCTGAATACAGAAAGGCTGCTAAGCGAACACGGCAGTAACAGCACTATCACCACATTCCCGTGGCAGCAGGAGAAACTCCCGTACCTACCAATCGCTCAGCTCTTGGCTTAGTTTAGCCTTGCAACTTCAAGAACAGAAAAGTTCAATCCGAGCGATGCAAATCAACAAACTCGGCTCGTGCCGACACGTAGAACTACACCATCTCCCAGAAAAAGTAATAAGGAGCTCCTGCTTTGGAAAGGAAAAGTCGGGACAGTATTACTGTTAGATTGCAACACCTTGCCAGAATCGTTTCTGGTTTGTATCGAAGCGCAACGATGAGTCATAACACGAAACGAATGGAAAGGAGAGGTTTATGTAGCCAAGGACCACTTACTACAACCTGTCACCGATAAACCAACTAAAATATATTTATCTAGGTAGGCATTAACACACACAAAGTGAATGCAGTAAGGTGCAAGCTTGGGCTTAAGGGTCGAGTCACTGGAGCCTTCCCTGGACTGGAGAGAGGCTCTTTCCTCTAACCAGGTCGTCCCGTTTGCCAGCCCACTGCGATTTAAAGGTACAACCAAAGCCAAGTTTTGCCAGAACAGCTGCTTGATTCCTAGTCGTAAAAGACCATTCACGCAGCAGCTTTATTCCTGAAATGCATCCGTGAGTCCTCGTTGCCATTTCAGAGGGACTAGGCAGAGATCTGCCTCGCAAAAGCTGCCAGTATAACAGGAGTTCACCTGATCGGCCAGTTTAATAGATCTGCGTGCTATAAACTCTTCAAAAGTTTGTGGTCTTTAAATGCTCTTCAGCTGTCACTTGTTCCCGTGAATCTCAAAGCAGGCATACGGTGATGGAAAGACGACGAGAGCGTCCACCCAAGAAAGGCAGAATAGCACCTTACCGTGGCTCTCGGCCTCCGGACTCACACGATTGCCAGCTTTATCCAAACGTTGTTTAAACGGATTGTGCTCTACATCCAGCCGCTGCTCTCCTGCTACGTCCCTGGCATCGATGCTCAAATCTGAAATCAGTGAGCAAGGAAAGCGGTCTATAAACGCACGTTTGTTACGGCCTGCGGCAGGCTGAGGAAGCATTCAGCCAGTGAAAATACAGACTCTTTCAGCGAGGGCGATAAGAACGCACCAAAGCGGAAGAGGGCGTATGGCTGGGGAAATACACTTAAGGCAAAAGAAACCAAAACCAAACCCCTCAAAGCCCATAACCATTTCCAGGAGTACAGGAGTTAAGCTTCAAATTGGTTGAAAGCTGCCTCCTACCTCCACCCCCTCACCCTTCCCCCTTCACCATCAGCACATTTCCTCGTGACCCCTTTTCACAAAGAAGACGGAGAAGGTCTGGCGTCTCGGCCTGGTATCGAAGCACCGTGATGCGCTTGCCGGCTACACGCTCTCTTAGAAGACCCACAGCTTCTCTGCACAAAACAGCAGGGGCTTCCAAACTCTCTGGCCTTCCCGCGCCCTTTTAAACGTGAGGAAGGCAAAGACCAACTATATCTCGGGGGGTCACAAGGAAGTCAGACTCACTACGTTTAGAGCCCAACGCACTACCCAAAGGAATTACCGCAACAGAACAAGAGGCAGGGAAGATTAGCGCACAGTCGGATAACGTGCACAGCAGCGGTACGCAGGAAGACTTGCAAAATTTTCCGTCGCTTCACCCTGCAGCTTTGTTTTGAATTTAGCTAAAAGGTAACCCGACTATCAAGGCTCACTCCGGTTTTAAAAACTCGGGGCAAAGGTTATCACGTGGCGTTGGCGTTACAGTCAGAACTGAAGTACAAAAACCACGGAAGAGTTGCGCCTCGCCAAGTAACTTCCCAAGGAGACTCTAAAGCGTTTCAACAACAGTACAGTCAAATCTCGAGTCCCAAGCGAACACCGAACGCTGTGCCAGCGTTCTCAGTACGACCGAGCTCTCTGACCAAGCACCACACCGAACAGAAACGTAAGCGGGTTTATACCTTAGCCTCACCTATCATCTCAAAAGGTAATACAGCCTGCCTGGAAGCGCCGGTTTAAGCGCCCAGCGGGCCTGGCTGGAACCACTGCGTAACCACCAGGGATCACCAATTCCTCCCTGCCCGTGGCCCAGGCAGCAGCGCAGCACTCGGAAGCACCGGGCACACGGAGCCTGTCGGGCCCTCGGCAAGTATGAAAATTATCCCCAACGTTCAGACGGCCGACTCACAAGCACAAGGCACGTGCGGAAGAATAACATCGAGACTGATCTTCGGTTTAGCTCCCCTTGATTTGTCAAGGCGCAGTTCCGGATGAACCTAGGAACAAGGGAAAAACGGAGAGTCCTCTTTCACTTGGAAGCCCATCAAAAGGCCTCTTTCTTTCCCTCGACTGCTCTGGCTCACCCGCTGATTTTTAAGAGGTGGGATTCAAGAGACACCTGAGCTGCTGCCTCCCACCGCAGCCAAGCGCTTGCCATTTCTAACGCTTTCTTTTAAGAAAGGTAGTAACTTGGGAATCTCAGAACCTGGGGTGGGGACGGGGGCTCCCGCGCTTCCTTGCTTTCCTTTGCATGGCCTGCTCGTAGGCGGCAGAGGCAGCGAGAAGAGCCTTGGAGACGCTCTCCTGCCACCGCGTTACAGGAAGCCACAAGCCACCCTTGGCGCCAAGCGGCTTTCGGGGGAGGGCAGCCCGCTCCCGGCCTCAAGGCCACCAGCTCGGAGAAAGAAAAAAACCCCACGCAGATCTGCGGCGGGTGAAGCTGCCGCGTGGGCAGCCCGCAGGAGGCGGCGGAGGAGGCGGCGGCTCGGCGGGGGTGGGGGTGTGTGTGAGCCGGCCGAGCGCCCGTGGAAGCCCCCGCGGGTGGCAGCTATGGAGCCGCTCCGCCGC
>JAOXXN010033867.1:0-11931 GCA_026770055.1 Myrmophylax atrothorax
CCTGGCTGCTCTCCAGCCACTCTGTGCCCAGCCTGGAGCGCTGCAGGGGGTTGGTGTGGCCAAAGGGCAGGACCTGCACTTGGCCTTGTTGAACTTCATCCCATTGGGATCAGCCCATCCCTTCAGTCTATCCAGATCCCTGTGCAGAGCCCTCCTGCCTTCCAGCAGGTCGACACTCCCTCCCAACCTGGTGTCATTAGCAAATTTTCTGATGATGGACTCAATCCCCTCATCTAAATCATCAATAAAGATGTTAAAAAGGACTGGACCCAACACTGACCCCTGGGTTTATTTTTTGTTCTAACTGTCCTGCATAAATAAGAAGTTGAATAATATCAGGCTTCCCTTTGTTTTCACAGCTGCCACCCATGCCAAGGGATTACAGCCCAGAGCTGGTGGTGATAATACAAACAATGCTCAGTAAAAAACCTGAGGAACGGCCAAGTGTGAAGAGCATCCTGCGACAGCCATACATCAAGCAGCAAATTTCTGTGTTTCTGGAAGCCACAAAGGCGTAAGATGTTTTCCTTTGGGTGATTCTGTGCAAAACAGTCATGTTTCTGCTGCCTTTGTTTTACAGCTTTTTCTGGTTTTTTGTAGAGGGATGAAATAAGTTTTGTTAGGTGCAGCTACAAAGCTTGGGAACACATGAGCTTCTTTGATAAACAGGAGGGAGCTTGAGTGGAAACCAATTTTTTTCTGCAAATCCAGAGTAAAACTGTGCAATAGTTAAGAATACAGAAGTTCTGTGAGGCCATTTATCATCTGGGGGTTGCAAAACCAAGTTCCTTTTGATACAGACTGATATAATTGTTTTTCATTGTCAGGTTCAGTCAGTTCTGTTACTGCTCCCAGATAGGACTGACCTGGGTGCTCTGCAGAACGTGTGTACGTTGCTGGCAAAGTCTGAGGGGTGTTTTTAAGCTGCTTTTCTAGAAATTAAAATGAGGATGTTGTGCACAGTCTGTTGAAAAAGCCCATTATCTGATGTTCTTTGTATGAAAGCTGTTTAGTGAAGTGGGTTTCTTTTAATTAGTATAATCTAAAGAAATGTCTGAAGACCTTGTTGATGGCAACTGAATGAATAACTTCGATTTTCTTCACAGGAAAGCAGCAAGAAATCAGAAGAAAACAGTGAATTCTAAACCTGAAGATCCTTGTTCTGTCATCTCAGCAAAGAATGAACCTCAGAGCAGGGATGTTACACACCAAACCCACTGCTCTGAGCAAGCCAGGAAATACAAAGCTGTGAGACATTATTTTTTCCTTTAAAAAAACCCCAAAAAATAAAACAACAACAGTAACAAAACCCAAGAGACACCAAATCCCTCTTGCTTTTTCTAAAGAAAAAACACAGTTTTACAAGAAGAGCCTTTACCATTTGTGAGAATATAGATCTGATTCCTATGAATTTGTAGAATTCATATTAAGGAAGGAGTTGTGTTTAGGCAAGATGAAAGTAAATTATCAGCTGTGGATCAGTGGAAGTAACCGCAATGTCTTTAGCTATGAGATGTTAACTAAACAACACCTGTTTTTTCATTTTTGGGTCACTCTGTGGATTACTCATGGAGTATTTGGGGTCAAATAATTTTTTCAATATCTCATGACAAGTGGTAATAATTTTTTTCCAATGAAAAACATATATTTAAAAACTAATTACAGTGACAAAGGACATTGCTTATTGTTGAAATTCTTTCCAGTGTTCAGAATGATTCTTTTGTAATGGTTAATCTTGTGCATGTTTTTTATTTTCTGTAATGAGTCTCCTGTTCTGGGTTTGAGCTTTAAATGCTGAAATACTGAATGTATGTGATGTACATCTTAAACTTGGTGCTTGTTGGCTCCTCCCTTAAGGAAGAGCCAAGTGAGTACAACTTTCCTTCATGATCTGGTGAAAAGTTTATACTCCATGTGTATAAATCAGTGCCTGAAACAGGTAATTTGCAAATCCAGTCTGTAACTCTTTAAGAACATGGGTGTTGGCTTTTTTGAGGCTCTCAATTGATCATAATTTCCTTGCAGTTTCTGTATCTGGGATGTTCTTGATTCTCCTCAGGGTCTTGGAGAATTCTTTCATATTTGTGTATTACCCGAAAATTAATTAATTTTTTTTGTTTTCCTTTTAATTCCAGAATGAAGAAGATTGCATCATCAAACATAAGGCCAACAAAGTTTGTCCCTCAGAGAAACCAATTGCTGAGGTGGAAAGAAAACCAAGCAATAATGATCCGAACAAGCTGGGAGACTCCACAGCTACAATCAGTGAAGTGAACATTGATATCCTGCCCTCTGAAAGGCTGAAGTGTGGGAGTGAGAAGTGTGGCAGAGAGCATATCCCAGAGAACAACAAAGCAAAGTATTTAAATGTTCCAGGCCATTCTAAAATAACATCTAATATCCCACCAGTTAAGGAAGATGGACTACAGCAAAGAGCAAAGCAAGCTTTTAAAGCTGAAAATGTTGAGGCTCAGCAGTCTTCTGTTAATGCTGTAAAAGATGATGATGACACTTTGAAACTCCTGCAGCCTCTGTCAAAAGACCAAAAGCAGACTGACCTGGTAATGCATTTATGCTTATTTAAAATAGACTTTAAATAGATATAACTAATGGCCAGCTCTTAAAATTCAGAGTGCTGCTGCAGCATATGTTTTTCTGTCTGAGTAGGATGCTGCTGATGCAGTTACTGAGATTCTTAAGCAGTTAGGAGCCTTGGCTTCAGAGCTGCAAAGGCAAAGAGGTGAAGTAGTTTTGGGCTTTCCATCCAGGTGATGGAAATTCTGTTTTTACAGAGAACAACAATTTTCTTTCCAATTCAAAAGAGGGTAAGAATTGTTTTGTAATTTCTTAGTTCTGTGTTCTAAATAGACTTGGGTAATCTCAAGTTTATCCTGATTTAGGTGGGGAGCTAATTGGTGGTGATTGTCTTTTCACTGCATTTTGGTCTACATTGTGATTTTCATAGACACTTTTCTTCTGAGAAATCATTATTTGTTGTAGAGCTTGGATTCTACTGAAGAGCTGCTAGGACCCTTTGTTCCTGTTGTAATTCAAGTAAGTGTCCTTCCTTGAAGGTTTAGTGGCTTAGAAATGCTGGTACAGAAGGTATTTTTAACAATCTCAAGTAAGAGTTTATTGTGGTTGTACCTGTGCTGTGTTAAGGTGGTTGCAGCCCAAATAGTCAAGTGGCCTCTGTTTTGGGGTTTTTTTATTGTTTTTTTAAGTGTGTATGTGTAAATCCGTAAGTAGTATGTCTACATTGTTTAAAAATGCTTTTACTTCTTAGGATGATGTCAGTCCTGGAGCTTTGGGAGATGCTCAGGGAAAACCCTTCCATTTGGAGCCTCAGAGCTGTGTCAGTGAACCCTCCCTCTCACAGCAGCAGAAGAGGAGAGAGCTGGCTGAAGGCTGCTCAGAGAAGGTGCAGATACTTGAAAAAGAATTCTCCTCTTTCCTTTAAGACTCCTGTGTCCTATTTTTAAAAATTCTTGGCATGCACATAGGACAGGGCTCCTGTCAATGCTTCCACACTGAGCAGGGGGGTTCCCTGGGGAAAGGCACTGGCTATACAGGGATAAAGAGGGTCATTGGTGATTGATACCCTGTTTTTCTCGTGGGTTTTGCTGTTTGAGGGCGGGGACTGTGGTTGTAAAGGCTGTGGCTGAAAAACAGTCTGGGAGGAGTGGGACAAGATGGGATGGAGAGAAGGGAAATGGATGCAGGCAGAGATAGGGAGAGGAAAGGATGAACCTGGGAGATGTGCAGAGGTTACAGTAGGATTTGAAAACTGTGGCATCCAGCTTTACCATGCAACAGAATGTCTTGTGGATTGCAGAGTGCTTAAACTTTTAATAAAAAATATATAAAATTCTTGCTCACTTCTCTGTCAAGTTCAGAACAGTTTCTCCTCGCCCTCTGCCCGTTCCTGCTGATGTGAGCACAAGGACAGCCCAGAGGAGTGCAGAGCAGCACCGTGCTGGAGCCTCTGAGCCTGCACAGAGAGCCAAAGCCACCCAAGCTGCCATTCCACCGGTTAGTGCTGGACACTGTGCCTGCTTGGTTTTGTCTCTTTCTTTCTGAGCAGTTTGTTCTCTGTGTGCACAGTGAGCAGAGAAATGTGCAGTATCTTCCTGCCTCATGGAGGGCCTGTGAAGCACCTGCTCAGTGCAGGGCGAGCCCCTGCCTTGCTGAACGTTGGAGCTCAGAGTGCAGACCAGTCTCATTTTGTATTAGATAATTAAGCCTTTGTTAGATGATCAGAAGGTCTATTCTAACAGCTCTGTCCTCTGTGTCAGTTGAAAAGGACTTTTTGCTTTATGAGTGATTAGATAACAAAAGCCATCGTGGTGATTGCAAATTAATAGCAAATTAACTTCCTTTGAAGGAGCGGCCCTTGTCAGCAAGAGAGCGAAGGAGGCTGAAACAGTCCCGGGAGATGTTTCCCTCTGGTAACTTTTATGTTTGCATGTTAACATTTTGTGTATAAGTAGGCTAATAACTTCTTCCTGAATAAATCATAATTTGTTTGTTCTTCACTGCCATCTTCAGAAAGATGCACTAAGGGCCTAGTTCTGTGTTCAATAAAAATTTCTGTTAATGTGCCCATATCTTTCTGCTGCTTAGTTATATTCAGTTGTGTTCTGTGGTGATGACTTGTCTTTGAGATGTACATGAAACACAGAATGTTCACCTTTCAGACAGACGCTTCAATGTTTTCCCTTAGCAGAATACCTGCCTGTCTTCTGCCAGGTGATAGACTTTTTCTTGCATGAGCATGAGACTAATTCAAAATACATGTGGCTAAGTTGTAAATATTGTGACAATGTCATCCTTCCAGTGATTGCAGCAAAGGAGTCATCAAATGGTGCAGTAGCTGAAGCAAAACCACACGTGGAAAATTGTGTTAAAGCTGCTCAGTCCTCATCAGATCCCAGTATTTCTCAGGTAAACTGAGGCTATGTGCCTTTCAGATGTTTAAATGAAGGCATGACATGGGAAGAAAGTGATATTTAAAAAAAAATCAGTGTGAAAGAAACTCTCAGTCAGTAAGAGTTCCCTGTAAATACTGCTTTGTAAGTCCTGGGGTGGAGTACAGATCTCTAACCCACTTTGTTTGGCTAGATCAGTTTAACATTCCAGGCTGCCTGTGTATTTTCACTCCACTTTGCAGGGATGAAAACTAGGGATCTCTTGCTAATTGCTATGGGCTCTCTAAATTACAGAATTTATGTTATTTTGGAAGGGGAAAAGTTCATCCTGAACTATGCTTTGGTTACAGATCAATAGTCTGCTTTAAATTTCTATTAACAACACACTACCTGATACATCTGATTTTGCTTTGGTCATGGTGTTGAACATTTTTATTTTTTTAATCTGTAGGTATAAATAAATGCAGAAGAGTAACAGTGAAGAAATTTGAGTCTGAAATTCAAATTTTCTCAGCCCAGCACTTGCATGGGAAGTGTTTTGCATGTTTTACCTACATGTGTGTGCTCAGAACTGTTACCTAAATGCAAAAACGTGTGTGCAATCACAAACTGAGGTTACAGGTGGTGCACAGACTGGTTGTGTGTGCATGTGCTGGTGATGCTGAGAGCTTACAGAACTGATAAAAATTTATTTAATTATTATTATTTAATGTGTCCTAAAGACCAATAGATGGGTTGAGGGTGATGCCTTTATAATATAGTTGGCAAAAAACTGACAGAGATACATGATTTAATTAATAGGGACACTTGGTGGAGCCTTTGCAGTGGTTTATGACTGAGATGTCATGATAGTCACGTATGCATTTCATCAAGTATGTTGCTGATGGCCTGGGTATTACATTGTTTTTAAAACCTAAGGTTACACCTTTTAAACATTATCAGGAGGAGTCTTTAAGAACATGCTTGTTAAAAATGTTCCTTCCACACAGGAACAGTAATTCATTACCATATTGCTAAATTACTTTCAGAATTTTTGTCATTTATTCCCTCTTCACTTAGAAAAAGAGAGAAACCCATTGCCTGTCTGATGATGAGTTGAGCTCTTCCACAAGCTCTACAGACAAGTCTGATGGTGATTCCAAGGAGAGGTATGTTGTTTAATACTGTGCAGGCATTTTCATTGCAGTATTACACCTTGACTTGGAGTGGAAAAAAAAGGGCTTTCATACTTTATCTCTACTTAGTGAATGATTGAACAAGTATGTGGTGCTTAAGGAAAAGAACTCCATTTAACTGTGGGCTTCCTGTGAGCACACACTTTCCATGCTGAACTTTCTGGGACAGGGGATTCTGTACCTTTGGCTTTTGTCAGCTGTAGCTTCACAGGAAACCAGTCTTCCAGCATCAAAGGACAAGCTCTGTCAGGGTGCACTAACAGCATGAGTTAAAAGGTGCCAATGTGCTTCCTTTCCTCTGTGAATGAGGCTGAATTTATTTCTGATTTTGTCAGTGTAAGCAGCTTCTCAAAAGAAGTCATTTGCTGTGTTCCTGGGAGTGCAGCTGCAGAGTTGCCAGGCCTGTGGATTTTTGCAGGGTGACAGAGCCGTTGTTAGATGAAATATTACTGGTGTTCCTAGTGATGAAACTGCACCACAAGGAGTAATTGAACATGGAGTACATCCTGGAACCTCACTGAACTTACTGAAGGTCCTCAGAATGCAGGGTGGAAGTTGCATCACGAGTGCTGAATTACATCATCTCCTCTCCTAGGAAAAGCACTGGGAATGAGATGAATGACTTGGTGCAGCTGATGACTTGGACGCTGAAAATGGACTCCAAGGAGAACTCTGAGTGCTGTGTAACCTCAGCTCAAGCCCCAGAGTTTAAACTCCGTAAGAAATATCGAGACACTTTGATTTTGCATGGAAAATCACCTGATGAATCAGAGGAATTAAACATTGAGGAGATTCCTTCAGGTCTGTTGCTCTGAAATTCTGTGGTAATACTTACAGTCATCCCACATTCTTCTTCTATAGAGTATGAAAATTGTCTATACTGAAAGTAATTGCGACTGTACTGATTTTTAATTGTATTTTATTTTTAATAGGTATGTTACCAGTTCCTGACAAGATTAGGAGAATGGTTGAAATCCTAAGATCTGATGTGGTGCAAGGATTGGGAGTGAAACTTCTTGAGAAGGTGTACAGAATCATGGAAGACGATGATGAAGTGAAGAGAGAGGTGAATGTGTTTCCTAATGAAATGTTTAATTTCTTTATAAACCCAGATAAATGAGCAGGGTCTTTACCCTATTGATACACAGTAAACCTCAATTCCAAAAAGTCTTTGTGTAGTCAGGGGCAGGCAAGTGTCTAAGTATGTTGCAATTTTCTGTCCTACCCATGCAGTATTTAATTTGTAACCTGTGAAGATCTGATTTATATTTTAAATTGTTGGGTGGGATTTGGAACTCTCTTGCCTTCAGACAACAAAGACTTTAATTTTTCTTCCCTCTCACCTACATTGCCAAGCTTCACATTCTGCTTTCGGTCGAGTTCTTTGGTATTTCTGTGAGTATTTTGGTAGTTCCTGCAGCTTTTCCCTGTCAGTAAGTTGTGTGTGTGTTCTGAACAGCTGCAGCTGCGGGAGCACATGGGAGACAAGTACGTGAGTTACAGCGCCAAGGCTCGTCACCTCAAATTTCTGGAAGAAAATGTGAAGCTCTGACCACAGTCTTTTCCTTAGAGAAAAGGACTCTTTTATAGCCCATTTGATAGACTGGACCAGCTTACAAAGCATGTTTTTCTGTTGATCTCCTTTGCTGGAACAAGGAGGTGAACTTGCAGAAAACTTTACAGTTTATAGTAATATTTTTCATGTTAAAATGTGAACCAGGCTATCACTTTCTCAGAAAAGAAATTGTTAGTTTAGTTTTTATTCTCTTAATGAAATTTTTACAAGTTGCTTCTCATAGATGCACATAGGGATGGGTACCAAGTTTTGTATACTAAGGAGTGTAAAAAAATTACATTTTGGTTTGGATTTGTCATAGCAAAAGGTTTTTGGTATGGTCATGTAAATAGAGTAACAAAATCTCTGCCAAGGCTCTGGTGTGATAGGCTGTAAGCCATTACAGCAGATAGTTGTGAAAATTTAGCAGGAGAAATAATTATTAATTTCTGTAGAACCAAAATGTTATAAATTGCCAAGTCCAAGTGCTGAGGGGGGTGGCTGTACTGCTTTTAAGGAGAGACCCTGCCTTTGTGTTTTGCTGCTGAGGCAGTTGCCAAGGTGGTGGAAAGCATTTGATAACTGGGTAAAGCAAGGCTGAAAATGTTTGAAAGGAATGCAGCCATAGTTACCATGGTCCCAGCTAGAGAAATCCTTTTGCCTTAAAAATATTAAGTCCTTTCAAGAATGAGAGTGCTCAAGACCAGAATCACTTAGAGAAATGTGTCTTAGCTTTTCTCTTTGCATCCCCACTGTCTTGCTACACACACCAGGCATTGTTGTGTACCATCCCTGCAGAAAAAGCACATGGGGTTTTTTTACGGATAAAGAAGTCAAATAAATGGAATTTGTAAAATAAAATCTAAATGAACAACCTGTCTCTCTTCCTGCCTGAAAGCTGTAGCTGAAATGTAATTGCAGCACCTGTGAGGGAGGTTACTGAGATGCGTCAGCAATGAAGAAATGCCCTACTATGGATCCTGCTGCCTGTGGTGTACTACATGCTCACGTTACAATGTTTTGAGAGCTATTGTATTTTGCAGAGTCAAAACAACAAATGTTACTTTCTCTTTTATTTTAAACAAAAAATGCCACTCTGCAGTCTTCCAGAAGAGTTCTCGGTGATTTTCAGAGCTGTGGGGTATTTACTGTTTCCCAGGACGTTACAAGCTTGTTTTACACATGGTTAGAAATATTTCAAAAGTCCAGCTATATATTAAAAAAATCCATTAACTGAAAGCTACAAGGACAACATGGAGCAAATTTGTCTAGAGGCTGGTCTGCTACATTAACCAGCTGTGTAAGCCATCTTTTAGAGGTGGCTGAGAGATGAGTACACCACAGAAGAATTTCATCGGTATTTGCTTTACTCTTTTCCCATCCCTGTGTTCCCAGTGACTTCACTGGAACTCCAGACCAGGTTCAGAGCCTTAATGCTCTGCAGGGCTTGGTGTACTGGTGACAATATAGGGAGCACAAAGCAAAAAACCAAACACTAAGCCAAGAAGTACCTCCAGTGGAAATTCATTTAACAAAATTTAACAAAGTAACAGCATGTTCAGCTTTTAGCGTGTCTCTTTGGCTTTCTGTCTGCTGCCTTCTTCTCTTCCGTTCCAGACTCCTGCACAGGCAGCCACTTGAGGGGGTTGCGGCGGTACATGGGCCATGGAGGGAGTGTCAGCTGGAGACAAGGAATGGAGGCAGAGCACGGGAATTGACAGGCTCAACAGCTCTTTTGTACAGCTTGTTACAAAAACCTTCATCCCTCACTGCTCTATCAATCAGTCCTAAGAAAACTCATACAATTTCATACATAAAGGCACATATGACTGTGTAATATACAGTGTAAACTGAAGTATGTGACTAAAGGACCCCAGGCCATTGCAAGGAGGAGGACAGCACCCACCCTGAAGAAAAAGGGATACCCCTGGACTCCCGAGGTGACACCAGCATCCCAGCACATCCCAATGCTGCTGTGAGAGCCTCCCCTTGCCTGGCATCATGCATAAGTAACAGCAGCCAGACTGACTCAGGGATGCTTAAGTAAGTAAAGAGCAGGTAGATAGTGATGCCAGAGAAGTAGAATGACTTTTCAGAACAGTACTGTGTGTAAGTTAAACACAATTTGACCTATCACTACTTATCTGAACTATTGAAAGGTATAAGAGACATGTGTAAAATTGGACTTGGAGTGCCCCCTTGGAATGGGAGACCTCACATGCACAAATAAGGAATTACTCCTCTAATTCCAAACTCTGTCTCTGCCTCCCCCTCCTCAGACAGCACGGGCCAGCTTGTTTGTGACAAGCTCCTGCTGCACAGGAAGCCTCACTGTCCTTTCTATTATTGATGCTGTCAGCTGGACTTAACAATAACAGTTCATTAAAATTGACTCAAAACCAGTATTTAATTGCAGTGTTCTCTAAAATCCTGCTAGCATTTGAGAACAGGCACTTTCTGCAGATCAAAGGAAGTACAAATACATAGGAACAATCTGAATTACAAACATCCCTTAATTTAACCATTATTCCAGGTTAAATAGTGCACATACTTTCTGCTTTGGGGAAAAAAAAAGGTCCTTACCAAACATGATAAAGCAAATCCAGCCATAACTATGTAGACAGTCCATCCAAACTGTTCAGTGATGTATCCATAGATGAAACCAATCACCTGGGAAAAAAGTATATTAAAAAATCAAATTCTAACTGAAGAAAAAGGTTTCCCATGCCATGATTAAATTGTGGGGGGAAGTAGGAAAATAACAGGTTTTTCAAAAGCACAGTTCCTCCATCTTTCTAACCTTCTTTTCAAAACTGCAGGCCAATAATGAGAGTAAAACATGGGAAGAAGTCAAATTTTAATGCACAGCAGCCCCTCTGATTTTGTCTAAAGCTGTTAGTAACCCCAAACAACACTGAAAAAAAAGTAATTTGTAAAATCAGAAAACAAAATAGCCCTTTATGTTCTCACCCACAGTTCTGGTATACTTACTGCAGAGACAAGAATGATCCCTTGAAAAATCTGTTCTGCTAATTTTTGGCCCTTGTAGTCCTGTGGAGAGAGACACATTTTGGTCAGTTATTCAAAAGACAAACCTGCCTGTTAAACTCTGAGGTTAGAGCCTACACTCAGCCTGACCTGGGGTTCTTAGCCTTTTTTTCTTCACTTTTCAAACCAGACTAGAATTACTGTTCTTACAGTGCCTGGGAGCTGCCCTGCAGGCTTGACCACACTCCCTGGAAACAGAAGCAAGCACTGCCTGTGGGTAAGTAATGCAAGTCCAAAATATCATTGTGATCAGCTTAACACCACTAAGTAAAAGCTGTAACACCACAGAAGAGGGTGTGCCTGAGGGGATACGGTGTGTGTGGCACCTGGTGAGGATCCCATCAAAGCACATAGATGTCTCAAAGGTGGGTGCCAAGACAGTGCCAGACTCTTTTCAGTGGTGCCCAGTCACACGACAAGGAACAATGGCCATAAACGAACACAAGTTGCACCTCAACATGAGGAAGAGCTTCCCAGTGAGAGAGCAGAGCCCTGACCAGCTGCCCAGGGAGGGTGCGGAGTGTCCCCCTCTGGAGACATCCCACACCCACCTGGATGGGTTCCTGTGCCACCCGCTCCGGGTGCCCCTGCCCGGGCAGGGGGTTGGACTGGGGAATCTCCAGAGGTCCCTTCCAACCTGACCTATTCTTTGTTTCCATGACTTCAGGAAACCTGTCTCTCGGCGAGCACAGCTGCCTTCTGCCAGGCGAGGGACCACGGCGGGGCGTCCCTCGCACCCTTCCCCTGTACAGAACAATAAAGCTCCCGTTCCCAGCTCCGCAATGGGAATCACACGCGCTATTCACCCGCAGCCGCCCCGCTCCCGCAGGCCAGGCAGGCACAGCGCCCTGCCGAGCGCCGGAGCCTCACCCACCATCTGCGTGGGGATGGAGCGGAACACGCTCAGCATGGCGGCGGCGCCTCCGCGGCCTCGGCTTCCTCCTGCTGCTGCCGCTGCTCCTGCTCAGCTCGGCCGCTCAGCCGGGCGGGATGCGCTGGCTCCGGGGCAGCTCTGCGGTCCCGGCGCTCCGCGCGGCGGAAAACGCTGTGAGCTGGCCGGAAACACCCGCGGCCGCCCCGCCCCGAGCGCCGCGTCCCGCCCCGGGAACCGCCTCATCCCGGCCCGGCCATCGCTACTGCCGCCGCCCGGCTGCTCCGGGACCGCTCCCCGTGCCCGCTCCGGAGGCACCTTCAGCGGCAGGTGCGCAGCGCGCGGGGCCGGCCC
>JAOXXN010033868.1:0-11899 GCA_026770055.1 Myrmophylax atrothorax
GTACCATAGAAAAAATAAATACTTTTTTTTTTTTTTAATTAACACTTTCTGTTATTGTTTTCTCTGTACCCTCATTACTTCTATGTCCCAGGAAATGGCTTGTGAGAGGAGAAAACATCAAACTTCTTGTCTTAGAGGAAACTGGTTAGGACATTTCTTTCTGTGTTGCTCCAGGACAGCACCATAGCTGTAAAGAAAGCAAGGTATTGAGCTTTTTGTTGAATAATGTGCATGTAGAGAGTGGAAGTGAAATTTCTTTGTAGCTTTTGATTTTGAAAGTGAAGGTAACCTTGCAATATCTATCACTTGTTTTTCTAGGGTTTTGCAGGGTGGGGAGGGGGGGTGGGGGGTTGGCCAACTCAAGAAACTAAATGCTTATCTATCCTTTAGGTAAAAGATTAAAAAATAATTATGAGCTGATATGAAATTAGAAAGAAAAAAACATATGGAGAAGCCACACAGTTCAAATACTTTTCATATTAAAAATGTCCATAGAACATATGAAGTATTTTGGCTAAACAATTAGCTCTGTTATTACAAAATGTTACTTGAATTACATAGTCAGTGGGCATGAGTTTATTTTAACACAGACTAAGCTTTCACCATCTGTCCTGCCCTCTAATTAAGATGCAATACCTCCAATAAAACTTCAATAATAAGTAATTAAAATACATGTGCATATTCACCATTTATTACTGCATTCACCTGTTGTGGGTTTTTTTGTTTTATTTGGGGTTTTTTTTGGCAGTGGGGGCAACAGCCGGAAGAGTTTTGTAACTTTTTTCTACCCTTAGATCACTTTTTCTGCTGGTCCAGTATACTTTTTGGTGAGGCCCATGGACTTACAACAGCTTGCATCCACTGTCCACCTGATCTGTAGCATGGATTCTGGTCTTTTTTAATTAAAATAGTACAAACATTTGCAAAATAATTTGTTACATATAGATTAGAAGTTTTTCATTATTTTGAAATTTCTTTTAAAGAATCTTATATTTTGCTTTCATAAGAAGGGTTATGGTTTTCGTTTTAGAAATACAGCATCAAGGAATGCCTTATTTTACTTTTGATAAAGTCATTATTAATTTTATCCAGTCCTGTTGCTATGAAGAGAGTTTGATAATATTTTGAAGAACAGCCCCCTCTGAATATTGAGTGTACACTGCAGTGGAGGGATCTCTTCAGTTTCTTTCAGTTTAAATAACTCTATTACCACACTTGTGCATTGCATTTTACTCTTAGTCAGCACTTCAAACTAAAATAATCATCTACTTTGCTGTCATATTTTTCTTTCTTTTTAGCAGGTACATAATGAATAATTTGAATTTCAAGGCTAAGAGTGTAGATAATTAAATTAAATTATTTCCCCAGAAGCCACGTAAATGAATCCCACATAATGCTTTTCAAAGTATATGTATTTGGTTAGAAAAATATTTAGTCCTTCCTTTTATTGCCTTTTATTTTTCTGCCTTGTTGTGCAATTGCTTTTTTCCCAATATTTTGCTATAATAATTTCTTACTAGAGATAGGCCATTGCATTAAAATACTGTAAATGCCTATAAAGTAAAAATTAACACCTCTAGTCTATCAAAAGGATCAAGACTGATATGGTCATATCATGTTAATTAAGTTCATTTAGATATGAGGAAGGTGACAATTTTAGTGCCTTATATTCTACTCTGAGAAAGCAGAAGATAGAGAAATTTTCTACTTGGCTCCAGAATCTAAGGAAAATTAAATTTAATATATACTTTACTATTTTAATTAATTGTGTAACTAATTTTGTATTACATATTATATATTAAATATATAAGTAACTTGATTATTGTAACTATTAGTTATTAATACTCTTCAAAATATTTTTTCTAATATACTCAGCAGGAGATTCCATCATAAGCTATGTCTAAGGACTGGACTTTTTTTTTTTTTTTAATTACTGTAGTTGAAATGAGTGCTTTCAAGAGATATGAGTGATATTTGCAGCATGATTTTAGTATGACCTGGATGGTCATGGAAACTTCTCTACTGACTGCCTGCACATCTATGTCAGGACACAGAATTTGCCAATAGATAACAACATAGGAAAAGAAGAAGTTATCTCTGCCCTTTACTGTAAGCTGTGGAGGTCCCTCTAACAAGATTTTTCTGAAAATATCAATATATTAAAAAGAATCGAGTTCATATGCATGTGTCTAAAGTTTAAGAAGAAAGTAAATCTGCCTTTTTTGAACAGAACAACAGTCCATTGTCTGTCTTACACAGGTCTGTAATTGTCCCATCACATAAATACAGAATCCAGTGCCCATGAGGCAACTTAGAGGTAACATATGAAACAAGTCTACCAGTCTACTGAGATACCTACAGAGTATCTCAGACAGTACTGGATGTCAATAGTCAAGTTGTCATCTCTGAACATGCCTTTGGACAAATGGCATTCTTAACTTTTTTCTTCATCTCTAAAGAGGGGTAAAACTGCTTTGCCTGCAGATACTTCTAAATTATTCACTTTAATGACAAATTAGAATTTGAAAGTACCCGAAGTGACATTTCTAAGAAATTATGCAGTAAGCCTTACAGAAACCCTAATTCTGCCAGTTCAAATAGCCTTAATTGTCCAATTTGTAACTAGAAATAGTAATAAAAACAGCCGCTTTATTTTTCACAGCATGGATTTCCAAACTGTAGTTCAATCATCATGCTTACAATATCATTGATTCAAAAAAAATAGAAGACCGCATTATTTTATTTATATCTTAGCTATAGTCCATCCTTTCCAGGCACTTCTGACAAAACATGGCAGGGCCTTCATTCGTTCTGTCACTTGGTTTTCCTTATCTTCCATGTAGATGTACAATATGAAATATGGAAATCTCTGTCTTAAAAAGTTAGTATACTGCTCATTCTCAAAGTGAAGGGCTTTCCCAGGATTTAAGAACTTTAACATAAAATTAGAACACACACCAAGGAAACTTCTTAATATGGAAAGCATGCCATAAAACCACTACAATGGGTCCAAGTAAGAGATCCTAAGAAAATTATGTATCACTGAAGCAGTCGTAAAAGGTAAGTACATGTAAATATAAAGAATGACTGAGACGCAGAAGAAATAATCACAGAATTAATTAAAACTTTAAATGTATTTGTTGGCTTACTAAAGGAAGTCCTACAATTTCAGAAACAACAAAAAGTTCAATTGGAAGCATGATCTTATAGAATTTGAAGAATGCATCACAGAAACAACTGGGAAGTCTTAATATTTTTCTGGAAAACTATTATCTAAAGGGAATTTTAGTGGAATGTTGAGGTGAGAAGCTTTCAGACTTTGCTGGATGATTGCATAGGACACAGGAAGCAGGTACAATGATGTCCAAATTGCATTTTAAGAAAAAATCTGAGAGAGTTCTATACCGAAACCTGCATGCAGAAATTACTTCAAAGAAAATGCATTGATCAAATCCAAAAGACAGGATAGAAGAGTGACTTTTTTTCCCCTTTGAAAGAAATGACAAAAAACTACAACCCAGGAGAAAATCACGCACTTAATTTATTTGATGTTATAGAAATACCCTCAGATATATATACATACACTTAGATATGTATAAGTACATAAGTAAATAGAATAAAATTTATAAAAAAGAGCTATCAAATATTTTAGGAATAATAAAAAGCAATGCATAGAAAAATGATCTTCATTTTAAAAATAGTCATTGACAAAAAAGTAGAAATCAGATGGACTCCTTTTCTTCAATTCAATGAGACCAACATTTTGGTGGTATCTTTACAGTGAAATATTTGACCAAGAGATGAACAGTAAATCTTTTACATGTAACTAACTGTACCTTTGTCAAAGCAATAATCAGACACAAGATCTTCATTTTTCTGTTTTTGTAAAAAGTTATGAAGGTACCTAAAAGTAATGATACATTATATTAACAAAAAATTGCACTCATTGGTTGCTGATGGCATATTTACCTAGCTATTGAGCAGAGAAAAAATCAAACTGTAGATAAGAAACTAAATATCACACTTTCACTAATGTACCAACATATATATGACATTTCAGAAATTCATCATCCACCCATATTAAAAATTAAAATATTGAATATTTTGACTTTTCAGTGGAATAACAAAATGTTAAACTAAAACTGTAAAAAAAGGTTATTACAGGGCTAAGATCTCTCTCTCTCTCTCTCTCTCTCTCTCTCTCTCTCTCTCTCTAAGGAACTTCTTGCATAAGCAGACATTTGGACTTGGCTGTATTTTTTTAAGTGTTTGATATCTAATTTTAGTACACTACCTTTGCATCATAATACTATGCCACCATATTTTATACACTTCCTTCTAGATTATTTTAATCTTGAAAAATAACAATTGCAGCAAGCAAGAACAAACAAGCTTGGACTTTTTAAGACATCAACTACTACAAAGAATACCATTTTGGATTCTTCTGTTAAAAGAAGTTCTTTATGCACTTAACCCTTTTCTTTATGTCTCTGTTGTGTTTTATGCCTTTTTGACATCCAGTCATGCTGATCAGTAAAAACTTTTCATTAAGAAAATTGCCTATAGACTGCAAATGAACCACTAAATTAATTTTAAAGTTCAGCCTTGCCAACTGTAATTCTTCCCCAGCCTTCCATGAAGACATTTAACAGATACACTGGACTCTGCTCAAATGCCTAATCAGAGTTGTCCAGGAAGATGAATGATGCCCTAGCAAATATTGGCTGTCCTCCAGCTGCCATTCTACAGTGATGTAGGCCTCCTGAGTGTCATATCTGCCATCTCTCTGTGTGGATTTCTATCATATCCTGGTGCCTCTCAAAAGGTATTTTCAGTTATCTCTGGACAACTGGCTAACTGACTTGACCCTCACATGGTGTGTTTGTTCTGTGGCTCCATTGATCTCCATTGATGGTAATGGAAGCAGACATCTAAATTTAAATGTCACAATCTTGAAATTAATCTCAATCCTGTCATCCAAAGAACTCCTGAACATATTAATGAATCCTGAGTCTGTGGTTTAAATGAGTGAGATTTAGATCTTTCAAAGACACTGCCATGTAAGCAGCATTATTTCACTCACCTATTTCATAAAATTGAAGAGATATGACAATGAAGAAGATGAAAAATCAGGAATGCCATTCTATGTAAAAAATCTCTCTCCAACTTTCTTACTAAATCCCTTTAATTATTGAAAGACCACAATAAAGTCTCCCAAGAATTTTCCTGTCTAGGATGAACAGATCAAACTCTCAAAGCCTTCCTTCGCAGGAGAGGTATTCCAAGCCTCTGATCATCTTCATGGCCCACCTCTGGCCCCACTCTAACATACGAATGCTTTCCTATATTGGTGGCCCAGAGCTGGATGCAGTACTAAAAGTGTAGTCTCGCAAGAGTGGAGTAGAGGAGTCAATTCCCTCACTCAATCTACTGGCCACACTTCTTTTGACGTAATCCAGGATTAGGTTGGCTTTCTGGGCAGTGAGCGCATGTGGATGGGTCATCTCCAGCTTTTCATACACCAGCACCCCCGAGTCGGTTTTGTCAGGGCTGCTCTCAATCCATTCACTTCCCAGTCTGTTGAGCTTCACGAGGTTTACTTGGGCCCACTTCTCAAGTCTGTCAAGGTCCCTCTGGATGACATCTGTCCCTCTAAAGCATCAACTGTATCACTCTACTTGGTATCATCGGCAAACTTGCTGAGAGTGCACTCGATCCCACTGTCCATGTCATTGATGAAGATTTTAAATAGTATTGGTCCCAGTATAGAGTGTTGAGGTACACCACTTGTTAATGCTTACTTTCTAGTTCTTAATTAAAAAAAAAAAAAGTGAAAAGTTTTCTCTCTATAATATTCAAAAACCATTATGGAATAATAGAATCATAGGTTGATTTGTGTTGGAAAGGATCTTAAAGATCATTTGCTTCCAACCTCTCTGCCATGGGCAGAGATGCCTTCCACTAGATGCGGTTGCTCAAAACCCCATCCAACCTGGCCATCATAATAAGGTATTTCTCTGGGTGCTTTGATAGTATAACAGTAATTTCCTTCTGTCTTAATTGTAGAATAAGAGCCACCTAAAGCTAGCAAAACCTGTAATTATTTTAATTAGCAGTGATGTACAGGAAAGCAAGAGAGTTGACAAGCCTTTTGTCAGAAAACAGATCAAAATATCAACTTTGGTTAGAAATATGAGGTCTATGCCACTAAATTATTGCAATTATGGCACTGCATTTAATAAATATTTTGCGGGGTTTTTGCTTGATTGAGAAGTGGAACTTTAACACAGTTGTCTTTGTCCTAGTTCCAGAGCGCTAACAGCTCTGTGATGGGCTGTGCTTTAGGAAACAAGCAAGTGGACAATAAGCCAAAATATTATGCTATAAAGTAAATATTATTGATTTATGGGTATTGATTATTATCAATGTAATAATTTTACTTAATAATTAATTTATAAATTTATGAGGTTTATTTCTGAAAGCTGTAATTAGTTTGGAGAATTTCAGTAGGGAGGGATTATTATCCTTATCCACTTGCCAATCTCTCTGATGAACATAAATGCTGCCACAAAGAAAATAGCTTTGAATTTGGAGCCAGAGACAGAAGCTAAAAAGAAATTACTATTGAGCTTTGTCACTCATCAAAAAAAAAGGAAAAAAAAAAAACAAAACACCTCTTCAGATAAGACCAGTAGGACTGTAGGACTGTTAATCAGATTTTTTTAATTTTTAAAAGGGCTACTCTATTTCTCACATCTTACTGCTTAAGACCTACTTTTAGCTTTCTTGTACATGAAACTGATCTACATGCTATAGTAATTTAACAGCTTGCATGATACTCTAGTACCTTCCCCTAGAAACACAACTTCTATAAATGGAGTAAGATATTTGAATTTTTTTGTCTGACTGATATTACTTTATGATTTTGAGTAACCCTAATCTATAGTTCCCTAGTTAGAGAGCTTGGAAATTGGAAATTCACCTAATTTTTTTATAAAACCAGTGTAACATGATTAGTCCATGGTTATCCAGTTAAAAATTATTAAATCTTGAAGACTATGCAACTGCATCATAATTGCTTCTTTGAATTCACAGGAAGATTATTTTCAAGACTGAAAAATAATGTAAGGAAATAGATAGTAATAGTAATTGTAAAGAATACTGCCCACTGTCTCTAAAAAGTCTGAGACTAATTCAGCTGATTAGAGCTTGGTGCTACTACCACCAAGGTTGTGAGTTCAACCCCTGTATAGAGGCCATTCACTGAAGAGTTGGACTTGATAATCCTTGTGGATTCCTTCCAATGCAGAATAAGCTGTGATTCTGTAAACTCTCTGTTTCTAAAATCAGCTTTGGATCCTTTGAATAACCAAACATCAAATCCTTAATAAAACCATGCTTATTGTGCGCAGATAAAGGTAACTCTTAATCCAACATTAAGAGAGGACAGGTTTCTGTGCAGTTTGGAAAATTAGACAGATTCCTTATTGGCATGTTCTTACTGAAAATGTGGCTTTGCCTCCTGTTTCATTCCAGTTCATGACTCTTGGAATTGGCTATACATGCATTAATTTGCACTCGAGTACAAATAGCTGTTTTCATTGTGGTAAAACTTGATTTCATGACAGAGGATAGTCTGCACTCAATCTTTGCATTAAAAGGAAAACTTAACCATCTGGCTCTGGGACTGTTGTGAGGCACTCAATTGCTGATTATGAAAATAGTGTAGAGGTATCTCTATTTCTGTGAAGTCACGTTGGGGGAGAATCTTGACCTGTAGTGCTCCACTGGGATCTCCAAGTCACTGTGCAGTCACTGTGCATGTCACAGTTCACCTTTGGGAGAAAGAGGTATAAAGGGTTTTCCTGAGTTCCTGCTCAGGAGGTTAAGCAACCTTAACTTGGAAAGAGATCACATCCAACATTTTATACTCACTTTTCCATGGAGGTGATCCCCCACCATCAGTCTGTCACAACAGACATGAAGACAATTCTCCCTACCAGAAAAGATTTCTGAACTTGGCCTGCATCCATTTGTCATTACTAAAATTTGACAGTATTTCATTAATATAAATAAAGATTATAATGAAGACTGTTTTACTGCCTGCTCTTTCTTTTTGAGGAGACACATATGAAACACCTGGAAAATATTATTTCTTCACAAATCATGACTAATTTAAAACTTTATGTTTAGAAGGTGCTGAAAAAAACTTCACAAAATTAGTATGTGAGAACAATATATTATTATTTTATGATGCATTTGATGTTGGTGTTATATTTCAGCAATATTTATTTCAAAGTTTCTTATGTTTGTTTCACTTTTATCCCTACAATTTCCTTTATTTACCACATTTTTCACTGTTTTCACAGCTTCAAATTAAATTGTATTATGTTTTCAGTCCTGTAAAACAAAGTTGGTGCATATGATGCATCTCTGAAGAACTGAGTGTACCAGCCCATTCCTGACTAGTCACCTGTAAGAAGTACCAGACATGGGGCCTGCTTAGCAGTTTCACCACTGAAATTATTCTGTATTTGACAAGTTACTACATTTTGTCATACATGAATGTTTATTCTTTTCTCTTTCACCCAACCTCCATCTAATGTTGTCATCCTCAGTTTGGGACAGCGTGAAAGAAAAGATGGCACATCTTTCTTTTGAGGAATTGAGAAAGGAAGAAGAATTTCAAAATTTTAAAGCTTTAAATTATAAATAATTTTATATAATTATGTAGAAATCAATAGGAACCATCTTCTTTCTCTTTCTAAATACTTTTAGAAGTACCTCAGTGAAACACTTACTATCAGTTTATTTTTTTCCTACAATTTTGTCTACAGCTTGATAGGTTTGGGAATTGTTTTATGTAGTGAATATGTGTATTTATTAGGATATTATTATAAGGATAATTTAATTGAAGAAGAAATGAATTTTCATTAATATTTTTTCTCATTTCTGTTTTAAAAAATTGGAATTATTTTTAATGTTGATGATAATGCTATGCTTTTGATTAGTATAAACAATCTCCAGACATATCTATAAAAACCCCCTTTGAATCATTAATAACCTTGATTATTCAATATATGTCTTAACTTTCAGATAACCAAAACTTTTTTCCCCACCTTTTTTATGTGCCTCCATGACAAACATGTATGCTACACTCAGTGGATCCAACTGAGCATACCAGAAGACTCTGGAAAAGGAATAATAAAAAATCTTTCCTTACTTTTTCCTAGATTTTATAAAGAAAATAGAAAATGTCACTTAGGAAAAAAAATGATTAAATATAGAAAATAATAGAACCAAAATTGAAAATAGATCTAATATAATGGAGAAATATTTTTTCATACTTGAATGGAAGAAATTTCATATGTTAAGGAATTATAAGTTGAACAACACAGTATATGAAGAATGAAATTATTACTTGCTGAAGAGGTTTGTTGGCTTGTTTGTTTATTCTTACATTTTAAAGATTTACACATAAGGAAGATAAAGTGACTACTGATGCCAGAGTTTATTTATTATTATTATTTCTCGAATTGGTATGTTTTATGCCTTTCTCCTTGTGATACATATCTCTCTTAAAAATATTCTTTAATCTCTGTTATTTCACTATTTTTATTTAAAGAAACCCCAACATCCTAAGTATGCAACCCTCTTGAAACACAAGACATAATGAAAATGACTGGGGCAGTTCATCCTCACATCTAAGAGTCTCATATAGTGTGTATGCACACATGAATGCAGGCATTTTCACTGAAACAAAGCAGTTTTGCTGTCTTCTTGTACCTTATTGCATTTTTGTCATCTTTAAATCCATATCTATGTAATGTTTACTCTTTGCAGGAATTCTGGAACCTTACCTCCATTCTTCTAAGTATTCAGAATAAGTCATTGTGATAGATTAGATTAATGGGATGCAGAGCAAGGGAGAGGGAATGTTACAGTGATGGCACAAGACATTTTTGTCCTGAATTTAAATGCCTACAAAGAACAAAACAACAACAGCAAAAGAAGGTGGAAAAAAATGTTAAAATGGAAAAAAAAAAAGATCTATCTTCTTAAATAAAATTCCCAAGGTCATATTCTTCATTTAGTTTCCTTCCCTCCATTTTGTTTCTTCACTCCTTCTGTGGTCTGCTGCAATTTCTCATTGTGTTTTCTATTTAATTTAAACTATAAGCTTCTCTAAATAGGGACATTACTTCTAGATTTACTCTTAAAGCACCACTTGCTCCTATTGAGTTCTACAAAGATATTTTCAGTAACAATGGTATAATGCATTTGATAAAGGATGTAATAGAAACTCAACAATTTGTTAAAGTTATCTGAAACAAGGATTTTTTTCCAGTTTAAGCATAAACTATGAACAGGAATCATCTATGAAATAAATAGGGGAGATTTTGAATCACATTTATAGGGTGTAATAATGCAAATTTTAAGTAAAGATGGTGATTTTTAAAAACCCTTATTTACTGTATGAATAGAAATAAAATTGAAGTTGCTATTGATTAAATTACATTGTCAACTTATGATCCAGCCACAAATAAAAAGTTCCAGATAATTGGGTAATTTTATGTGCTTTCATTTCTAATCCCTTCTAAATCTGTAATAATTAGATTACTAAATCTTACCTGTGTCTACTCTTTTGGTTGCTCCAGATATTAATGACTTTTCTTCATTAGCCAAAGGGAGACAGGTCTTGTTTACATTACTGTCTCATCAATCTGTTTTTTAATCATGACCGTGACTATATTCTACCATATTAGTAAACCTAATTGTCCAGAGGATCAGAACATTAGTGACTGTTCATTATGTGAGGAAGAGTGTTTTCTAGTTTACATTGAGTAACCAAATATATCTGCATTTGTGTAGTGACAGTGGGCACTAAACTAAACCTTTCAACTCATCACTATATATTTGAAGATATGATAATATACCCATGTGATTCTTCATTTTAGTATGTGAAGCAAGGATTTTCAGAATGCAACCTAGAATTTAATGCATCTCTGGGTTTTGCAATTCTGAGTTTACTATTTGTATTTCATGTCATTGTTCAGTAAACATTATTTTAAGCGTTTAGAGGTAATTGGTTTAAATAATTATTAAATACTACAACCATTTAAAGACTAAAATCAGAACAATATATTGTAGCCCAAAAATATTTTTGTGTCCATTGCCAGCTCTCAAGTGGAAATAAATTCAATTATGAGTAAGAAAACAAGAAATAAGATATAATGCACATGATTAAGATTAGAAGTTTTGAAAATCACATTTGATTTACCTATTATGTATGCTTAATAATTTTTTGTAATGGAAAACTTCAAGAGCTCTATACTAAGTGCAAGATTACAGGCTATATGCAGATTACAGACTGTGAATAACTGAACATTTAGCTTTAAGTGAGAAAAATAACTTCAAAGGAAACCAACCCAACCCAACCAACAAACAAAAACTGGCATTAACCATACATAAATAAACAAAACATAAATAAATAGATGAATAAATATATGTAAAGGAAACACCTACTGAAATTCAATCTTACTTATAAATGTTAAGCTCTGAGTTTGTTGGAAGTAAGCTGATTGTATGGCTGTGATAGGTAATTTTGTGAATCACTCACCTAAAAGAAATAGCAAAAGTGTATAATTATTAGTAAAAGAATGAAAAGAAACTACTGTGTACCTTCATGATGCACTTATGAGTTTTTCTCAAAATAGAATAGGGAGAAATGAGATATAAAGGAGGCCATAAAGGATAGTCTAAGAACTATAAAATTTCATATGTCTGACAGCAGTGGACTAGGACAGTTGAGCATGTAAAACAGGTGACTGAACTGGGATATAAAAGACACCATGAAATCCTGTGTCCCTGCCACAGTTTTGGACTAAAGTGATAACAG
>JAOXXN010033869.1:0-11897 GCA_026770055.1 Myrmophylax atrothorax
ACTGGGGGTGGGGGGGTATCAGTAAAAAGAACTTTTTTAAATATATCAATAGCAAAAGGTAGTCCAGAAATGACATAAGCTCACTGCCTGATAATGATCACCTGACAGTCAGAAGCAGAGACAAGACAGAGATGTTTAGTACTTACTTTGCTTCAGGCTTGAACAGCAGGGATGGATTCTGGGCATCACAGAAGCCTGAACAGGAGGACCTTGACTGTGACAATGATAAATACCCAGTCAGCTCCAAACTTGTTCAGGATTTGCTGATCCAGGCAGATTACTTTAGGTATACACAGCCTGATGGGATTCATCCAAGAGTACTCCAAGAGATGGCTGATGTAACTCCATGGCCTCTCTCAATGATTTTTTCAAAGGTCTTGGGAATCTGTAGAGGTCTCAGTTGACTAGAATCTGGAAAACATTGTCCCAGTTTTCAAGAAGGGCACTAGGATTGACACTAAAAATCTACAGGCCTGTCAGTCTCACTTCAGTGCCTGGTAAAGTTATAGAGAAGATTATTGTGGAAAGTATTGGAAAACACCTGAAAAATAATGCAGTCACTTATCACAGCCAGCATGGCTTCAGAAGAGGAAAGCCCTACTTGACAACTAAATTTGCTTTTATAACAAGGTAACCCACCCAGCTGATCATGGGAAGCCAATTGATGTTATCTTTTTCAATTTCAGTGAAGCTGTCTATACTGTCTCTCACAGTGTCCTTCTGGACTAAGTGTCCAGCACACAGCTGGATAAACACATCACATGGTGGGTGAGCAATTGGCTCACGGGTCGAGCACAGAGGGTAATAGTGAATGGGGGAACATCAAACGGGGGACCTGTCACTAATGGGGTTCCACAGGGCTCCATCTTAGGCCCTGTGCTCTTCAATATCTTCATAAATTACTTGGATGCAGGACTGGAAGGGATAGTAAGTAAATCTGATGATGATACGAAATTGCGAGGAGCTGGTGAGTCCCTTGAAAGCAGGAAGGCCATGCAGAAAGACCTGAACAAATTAGAGGACTAGGCAGTCACCAACCATAAGTAAGTTTATGTTGTGGTTTGACCTTGGCAAAATGCAGCTTGCCTCCCCACAAGGGAAAGTGAGAAAAAACTGAAACTGAAACTGAAACCAGAAAGGCCTATGTCTTTACATAGAAAAGCAAAAATTAAAAGCAAAATGCAATATAACACATACACACAAAAGTAAAAGATAACAAAAACTCTCCACTCCCCACTGAACAGCAAATTCCACCACTCCGACCATCCCAATAAGGCTCACTTCCCAAGAGATACCCGAATAGAGAGACAAGTTAATAATAAAAATGTTTACTTCCCCAAAATAAAACAAATGCGAAGCCGCGGTAAGGCCTAGCTCAGCAGAACAGCAGCAGCATGTCCTCCTAGAACAGTGGCCATGAGAACAAGAGAGAGAATCACCTCCCACACTGCTTTTTATACCCCAGTTTGTGTCATATGATATGAAATATTTCTTTGGTTGCTTAAGTCAGGTGACAAACTGTGTCCCTTCTGATCTAGCACATTCAGGGCCTACTAAAACTAAGGCCTAGCCTAGGCCTAAACCACTGCAATCTAACAAAGGCAAGTGTTGGATTCTGCAGCTGGGATGGGGCAACCCTGGATGTACATACAGACTGGGGAATGAGATGCTGGACAGCAGTGGTGTGAAAGGGCCCTGGGTGTCCTGGTCAATGGCAAGTTGAATATGAGTCAGCAGTGTCCTGGCAGCCAGGAGGGCCAACCGTGTCATGGGGGGCATCAGGCACAGCATTGCCAGCTGGTCAAGGGAGGGGATTGCCCTGCCCTGCTCTGCACTGGGGCAGCCTCACCTTGAATATTGTGTGCGGTTTTGGGCATTGCAATATAAGATATTAAGTTACTAAAGAGAGTCCAAAGGAGGGCAATGAAGATGGTGAAGGGCCTTGAAGGGAAGCCATATGAGGAGCAGCTGAGGTCACTTGGTCTGTTCAGCCAGGGGGAGAGGAGACTGAGTGGAGAGCTCACTGCAGTCTACACCTTCCTCACGAGGGGAAGAGGATGGACAGGCATTGATCTCCTCTCTGTGGTATCCAGTGACAGGACCTGAAGGAATGGTGATGCTTGTCAGTGCCTTCCAACACAGCATACTCTGTGATTCTGTGAACATTAATTTTTTTCCTGCAATTCTGTGCAGGAAATTTGTATTAAGAAAATACATTACTAAAGAGAAGTTTAGGGACATTAGGAATGGCTGTCTGTGGTTTCAGTTGTATAGTTTCTGTGCTAGATTAATTTATATCCTTCACTTTGTACTGGGAGGTGTTTTATTTCCTCATTCAGTATTGAGTTGTAAGGCCATATTTAAATGCCCTTTGAAATGCAAAGTTTCTTGGACTTTAGTTAGGTTGCCATTTTTTTCTATTCCCTCTTCATAGTGATACAACTCTGGAAAATTTTTCATCTCTTCCTCTAGGATGGCAGGAGTAAACAAAACCCACTGGTACAAATGAAAAAAAAAGTAACACAGAGAAGCATAGCTCCTTGGAGCACGTCATGCTGGAACAGGCTACTGCCCATTCTGGAGGAGTAAGGAAAGTGCAGTACTTTTATAAAACAACAAGAAGAATACTTGTTTGACACATGCTCTCCCACTGTCTGAATTTTAGAAAAAGAGGAATAGTCCTGAAGGTTTTTCTCGGGTCATCATTACTAGGAGTATTTTGAAACTCAAGAATAGTCAGACCTGTCCTTTAATCTCAAATAATGAATAGAGGAATATTTACTGTTATCCACTTCTGCAACTTTTTACACACTCTAGGTGTTACAATAAATGTAGATATATTTCATCTTTCTTAAACTACACATATTTGAAATATAAAGTTTCATCTAGTTGCTTTCTACGTTTACTGGCTATTCTGTATTTCAATAAGTATTATATTTCACTTCAAAATTCTCTTTAGAGGTAGCTACTCTCCTTCAGCTGCATCTATGGAGTTTGGTACCCTGCAGGAGTCATTTACGAGGCAAAGAATTCTCATTTAATGGATAGTAAATATCCATCACTCAGTGGAATAGCTGAGTCTAAAAGTTAGACTCACTGTCAAGGCTTTTATGACAGAGCAGTTCCAGGGAGCACACTAAGGCTGAATATCACAGCATCAGTTTATGTGTCTCATTATAAAGCTAGGGACTAGTAGCCTTAGGCACTCCGTTAAAAATACAGAAGTTAAAATGTATGATTGTTTCTCATCATTTGCACTTTAACTGAGAATTTCTAGGTTTGAATAAAAATCAGAAAGTACAAAAGGTTATTTCCAAACAGTAATATCTCTTCCTGTCTCTTTTACTCCACAGTAGAATAATTGTACATTTTATCTCTCAATTTTGAAGTCTCACAAACTCTCTTCATGCTTCTAAATACTGACATAAACTGAGCTGGTTTCTGAAAAACCTACAGTCAGGAGACAAGGGCAAGCATTAAGCTGACCTTGATCCTTTCCTCTGATGAAAACTATACAGAGCCAAAGAAACATGGTAAGAAACATACAGATTTTACTCTACTTACTTTTGCTGCTAGTATAGCGACATCTGCTGTCCCATTCTGCCTTCTTAAGTTAGAAAAGTGTAACGACATGATAAAATTGGCAGCCTCAGAATAAGAACCTTTACTGTAATTCTAATTAATTGTAAAAATATTTCCCCAAAGTGTATTATGTAGTATGGTTCATATACACTGCCAGGTTTTCAGGTGTGATTGGTTGACCCTGGCTAGATGCCAGGTGCCTACCAAAGTCAGAGGGAAGGCAAGGCAAGGCAAGGTAAGGCAAGGGACAGGCTGAAGGCTGTATGAGGCCCTGTGTTAGCCTAACACCACAACATAAATAGCTAAACAGAGAACAAAAGCCCATGGTATCTACCAGTGTGACAAAATTAGTACTTTTTTGCTACCATTCAAGTAACATGATTTTGCATGCTATCTGCATTTTCAAAGCCTTTGTGACCTGATCTCCACTTTTATACATCCCTAAATCAGACATGCTGAGTTGGTATTTCAGTTGGTATACCAGTTCAATTGATCTGTGCTTTCCACATACCAATGACATATACTGCTGCCTTCTATACTTAAGTAAAGCAGAATTGTGAAAATTGTAAAAAAAAATGTTTTTACAAAACAGAGGAGAAGAAAAAGAAAGGAAAGAAAAGAAAAAGCAGCATCCCAGGGCAAGATAAATCACCACCTATTTCTGTCTTTTAATAAGAGATTTCACTTCCAGCCATAATGTGAGCAGGGTAAGGTGTAGACTTTCCTCCAGTGTGGCAGCATGTAATTGGTGTGACTGATAATCTCACCATCATCATCATCATGGCTCTGCTTCACAAAAAAAGATTTGGGAAGGGCTCTACCCACATGGGTGTATTAATCTAATAGAAGGGGAAATTGACAGGCACACATACACACATTTTAGTTGTCAGTTTGACTGAAGTGAGAAAAACACCTCTTCTCCTTCTGTAACCAGATAAGTCCCAGAGATAATGAATCCCTGCTGGTAGGACCCTGACCATTTCTCTGGAGTGCTCAAGTTCTAAAAATATAAGGAAAAAATTAGAAAAAAATATAAAATTTAAATAAAAAATCAGCAACTGATGTGGAGCTTGAGGTTTGACAAGAGCAGGAGCAGAAAGAGAAACCTGCCTAGGGTTATCATTTTAATGGACCGTGACCTTGAAGTCAGGCAGTCCCAGTAACAACTAATGACAGAACCACGCAAAATTCACTGTAAAACAGGTCCTTTGGTCACCGCCATCCCAGGCAGAAGTGTATGCCCCCATACAGTTGCATGCTATTCTGACACACTGTGGCTTTAGTTAAAAAAACATTGGGCTCAAAACACAGTGGCAGTCGAACAGCTGGTCCAACAACTGGTCCAAAAGCTCAAGAACTCCCTGCCCGGAGGTCCCCACAGCAGAGCCCATTGCTCACCTGCTCCGTACAGCACCACACACTGCCTCTCTGCCCAGGGCCAGCTCCAAAACTAGCATAACCAAGCCATAGCAAGACTGCTGTCCCACACATGTCAGAAACCTCCATGTGGCCTCAGGAGATGGAGAGTTCTCCCACGACCTTGGAGCGGGCATTTCCCACCAGAGACTGCCCTATGCATTTGGAGTTTTGCCAATGAATTGAGCAGGTGGTAGAGCAATTAGGTCTGATCCCTGGCCTGAAGTTCTGACACAGACTTGATGTCGAGTTCTTGCCTCAACAGTTGCTCACTTCCATACCACCATTAGTAAATCTCCTGAGTGGGTATATACCATATTAGTGCACAGAGGGTAGTTTTTGCACATGCAATCAGCAGTTTTTGCCCACCCAGGAGAGGAGATGCTGCAGACAGAAGTATGGACATAGAAATTTAAGGCAACTGTCAGCATATTCTGTAATGTGAGATTTTGAGAAGCTCATGACAGTAAGTTGAAAAATGCATGCTTCTTCCAGATTTCATCAAATGTGATAGAGCTGTTCAGGTAGATATTTGATTCATAGGGAGCCCAACACAAGTTTTCATACCCTTGCTGAAGTGAGTTTACCATTCTCAGCACAATACAGATGAGAATAAATGGCAACAGCTAATAAGATAGTTAACATCCTGTGTTAGCAGAAAATCCAACAGTGGAAGGATGAAGTCTTAAAATTTGGCTATTTGTGATATTACAGAAGTCTCACTAACCCAAAAGCAAAGCAAATCATGTGCTGTACTTTTCTGGAAAAGTTAATAAATTAAACTCCAGTTCAGTATCTCTTCTGAACACAGAATAGAGACCGATCTATTATCTAAAGTAAAATTATTATCTAAAGTGAAATCTCAGTGCAAGAGAATAAGAAATTAATCCCTGGAAAGAAAAACACAATAAGTAGGAAAGTAATATTTATTCTCATTTTACAGGTCACATTTTTTTATATTTCCTGTAATTGAATCCAAAAAATGACTGACATGGTATGGCACAAATCCCCACATCAAGTGAGTGAATTAGGGGCTTTACTCTTATGGACATATTCCACCATGATACATGTTACAAAATCTGTCATCTGCACTTACATATTGCATGTGACCTCTTTAGAGAGCTGGCAAGACAGAGAATATGTACTTAACCTGTATATGTGGTGTCACATGCTGAAGAAAACACAAACATGTTGGGTAGTTTTGTGTCAGTGGAGAAGGCTAGACTTGGCAAATACATAATCAATTCAAAGAAAAGAAATCTTTAAAAACCCATGTACCCATGTGAAAAGGAGCTATTAATGTCACTTGTGTATCTCACCTCTGCTGACTAATTTTGGAGTGAAGGTGGGAGGCACAACTACCTTTGAAAATATTTTTCTACAGTAAAACCAGCAACTGTGTATCCAAATGCCAAATCAATATGAAGAGATAAGGGGAAACAGCCACTCATCAGAACACAGGACAATGCTTGTAGCTACTGCTGCAAACTCTGAATCTGTTGGTAGTCATGAGCTAGAACTTTTGTGGTTTGTTTGGGTTTTTCTAATTCCTTATACAAATGCTTAACCTCAAAAGATCTTCAGACCTGTTACATGAAGTTTTTCCTTCAGCAATGTTCAAACCTATCTGGAGCTGGGAGATGAAGTGAGCTAAGCCAAACTGAAAATGCTCACTCTCTTACTTTGCATCTCTGTAGAGGCAGAAGATTCAACAATTATGTGCACTGATCTCTCAGCAACTCATCCTTCTGTGTTTAGGGAATCCATTTTCTAAATCTGCACCCACAAACTGGCGAAGTGGGGGTTTGCCTTGGACAACACTATGTCTGGATACTCTGTTAAGCACAAATCAGTACCGTTCTTGTAAGAAGCAGAGGGAACAAACATTCCACAAGTCAGGAAGCATCCTTGGTATAACACATGTCAGAGGCATTATGTTCATACGTCTTTTCTCACCATCTTGAAATAGCACAGGTTTCTCATTTGCTGTCTCACTGGCAATCACATGCAACTTTGTCAACTGCAGCAATTTTGAAGACATCAAAATAAGGTTAAAAGTTGTGTCTAGATTTCCCAGCCACGAAACAATTATTCAGAAGAGAATTATGTTGTCTGATGGTCAAATCCCTTTCTATAAGGAAGCACTTCCAATGATAAAAATCTGACTTTCTAATTTCAAATCTCTACCAATTTCCTGATGCCAACTCCCAAACAATGCAAATGTAATCCCAGAATTTTACCTGGTGATGAAATACCAGAAGCTCTGGGGTTCAGAGTGGTCATTTGTAACCAGAATGAGGCAATTAGCTTTTTGGATGAGCCTTGCTCTCACAGGCTAGCATATCAGTACACTCTTCTCATAATTTTCCCATTCTTTTCAGTGTGCTATATTTAGAATTTTTTGTTTAAAAATATTACATGCAACCATTGCTCATCCCCCTCCTCCCAAAAAAACCCCCACCACCCACCTGTCATTTAAAACTGCATCTACACCCTACTAAAGTTAATGCTATTTCAGTTTCTATAAACTCTTGTGAGTCTGACCTTCTTCTCATTTCACCTTTCACCCAAAGCTGACAGTGAAATTGGGTGCAAAGGGATAAAGAGGTGAAAGACAAGATTTCTGAGTGGTGGTGGAAGAACTTGATGTCTACAGAGATCAGAAGTCTTAGGCTTTTCAGGGGAGATTGACAATGAGGGCAGACCTGGTACATACTTGTCAGCTTGTCTGCCATACAAGACCATGTTTGATATCCACAGTATATGAAAAGTTGTGCCAGGTGCAGATATTCTTATGATAAGCAACTTACTCTATTCCTTTCTTGGTGTTAGCTCTGGGGGAACCACATCTTTACAAAGAGAAACTACTTAGTACAAACATAGAAACAAACAAACAAACAAACAAACAAGTTCTATCAGCAAGAAGTATCCATTTTCCTCTGTATTCTTCAAAGGGAAGGCAAGAAATTGGAGTGGTGACTTCATGGCCAGCTAGTGCCTGAGCTGTAGCAGCATGACAGCATGACACCTGTAACATGAGCTCTGCTGAAACCCTTGCTTGAGTCATGGAAAGGTACAGCTTCCCCCATCTTCTTATCTTTGATAAATTAAATGTTAACAAACAAGATCTTTCATATATTGAAATTACCTAAGACAGTAAGAACACAGGCAGAGAACAAAATCGCACATAGATTTCCTACTGCCAAAGTTGTAGCCATAAGTTAGAGCAACTCCTCAGTAGTAATACGAATGCCACTGAAAGGAAAGACCATAACAAGCCTAGCACATGCTCTGTATTTCCCCATGAAATGTAAATTGACATTCATAGTTCTGAACAAAGTTCCAGGTAGCTGGAAAAGGAAAAACTGAACAGGTTTAGAATACCTAAGATGACAAAAGAGTTCCTTGATTCACGGAACTAAGGAGACAGAAGGAAAACCTTTTATCTCTATAGCAATAAAGAGCCCATTCAGTGGGGTTACTTCTAAATTAGGCTCCAATGTTGAATCAAATTAATCATATATTTTCAGACTTTGTGAATCCTCCTCCATGAGGTCACCTACAGCTTGATGATCTAGGAAGGAGAATCAATCTACCACATCTCTGCCTTTGTAGTTACCAGCTGTTGCTGTGGCTGGAGGAGTAATGCACAGCACTGCTAATCAATTTCTCTCTTTTCTCCACATCAGAAATGCAATATTTTCAGGGGTTTAGGAGGAGTTTTATTCGCTTATTTGTGTGTGTATTTATGTGCCTTCTTTTGTGTGTTGGGTGGGTTTTTTTTGTTTTGCTTGATTATTTGTTCTAATTGTTTCAGTTTTATTAAAAAACTGAAGTGTTGGAGAACACCAAAATACTGAAAGGCTCATTTAAATTGTTTTTTTTCTCCTACATAGGCCTTCCCATTAATATCTCATGCAAAAATATCCATTTCCTCTAACTGTAGGGAGGGGAGGGGAGTGGGAGGTGTCAGGGAAAAAAAAGTGTGAACACTAAAATGTGAACAGTAAGGTTTTTGAAGTTATAATGAATTGCTTAGGATTTCAAGGTGTTTCCTGTACAAGCTGAAGCTTACACATGGCTGTCAAGCTCTTCTTGCCCTGATTTCACAGACAGTTCTTTCAGTACCTCTCCAGTCTTGATGGAAATTAGTGCAGTTTTCTTCCAGACACCTTTACAAAGAAGCTCTGTGTTATTTCTGGGTTCCTTCTACATAGCCAGAGTATCTGGCACAAGATCAACCCGTTTCTCATCTCATTGTTGTGACACACTGATTTAAAAGTATAGGGTGATCAGCTAAAGATGGCCTTAGACCACTTACTCTATCAGCTGCCTACTGAAGAGGTTTACTTCACCAGTAGAACACCAAATGACTTGTCAAGAATTATTTTACTGTTGCATCTACATCAACAACAAGGGAATGTACAAAGATAACCAGCATTACTATGACATACTTTTTCAGTGCAGTTGCTGTCCCTTATGAGTGAAAAAACATTTAAAGCACTTTTCAACTAGGACAAATTCACTTTTGTAATACAAAAATTAAAACAGAATTCATGCCAACCTTCCAACCTAAAGTGAAGTAAGTTAACTAAGGTAACTTAAGTTAGGTAAGTGAAGTAACCTAACTAGAAGTAAGTTTTTAAAATAAATTCTGTTTTTATAAGGGCTCCAGAAAGAATTGTGTTCTACTGTAAGAAGGGTGGTGGATTTTTTTTTTAAATTTCAACTGGATGTTCAACATTGAAACATCAACACATTATAGATATTTTCAGGCATATCTGGAAGTATAGATAGAAATGTAAGATAGCTAAGCTATATTGGAGGCTGAGAACAGAGATATCTGAAAACAAGTTAGCTGGAAAATACCGGCAAGAGCAGACACTGTTTCCTGACCTCATGTGCTCACAACAGTTCTGCAGTGCCTGGCAGTACCTAGAATTGCAATTATTGCTGGGAAGACACTTTTTTGTTTTCTGGGAATATGAACCACACACTATTAGGTCAGTAATATTTCAGAGAGAAGCTAAAGAAAAGAAAGAAGTTGCTGAGATATTATCAGCTGAGAAATATAGACCCTCCTATGGCACTGAATCAGTTAGTACAGTTTCTGGAAAAGAGAAAGAGAATAGATGCTCTCTGGAAGCCATCTAAGAGACTTGAGCTCTGCTCCTAGCATTATTGTTACTAAGAAGTATCTGCTGTTAACAGCAACAAAATCAGATTAATAACAAAATACTCATCAACAAAATGACTGTGTTTTGAGATTGGTAGAATGGAATCTTCTGAGAGATTCATCACTGGTGAGGAGACCATCCCTCTCAAGCATTGCCTGTTTTACTCAACTTGGACAAAATGTTTAATCTGGGCTCCTAAAACATCTGTATTACAAGAATTACTTCATTGGAGGTTACACCGTTAATATCAGGCAACAGTAGCATAAGATGCCTGGGAAAAAATGACACAATTTTCTTCCTGGGAAAAACGCCCTTTACTTCCTACACACATTTTTTCAGGCACACAAACACCTTGGTAGTGGTCTCAGCTTTTCTGCATACTTAACATCAGCTTTTTTTTTTTTTCTGTGGGATTTATATCTCAGAGCAATGGCAGAAATTGCATTAACAAAATGCACCAAAATGCTGCATTATTATCAGTTTCATGACAAGATACTTGATTTCCATCTGGCTACCCACTTTTCCTCATCATTTGTCACTCCTCAAGCTACCCAGCTTGGTTTTTGGCCTTGGAAAGCATTTGTCTCCATCCAAAACTCAAAGTAAGCTGAAACACTGAAGACTGATGAGTTTCAACCCGAAAAATGCTGCCATAGCCATCATGGAGATTAAGATTACTTATGAGAGGCCTGAATTTCTTAAGACATGATGGGAAGAAGGAATAACATTCGGTCATGGAATGGTAGAAGGTCATCTTGAAATCTATCATTAAATTACTTCTATTAGGAGTTAGCAAATGCATTAGCATCATTTCATCTCTCAAAGACCTGTAGTAGAAGAAATTCCTTCTTTATGAAGAACAGCACAATATTTGAGGCAAAAATCTTTATCCAGGCCCTGATCATTTATATCTGATAGGTTGTCATAGGAAAGGAGTAACTACTCAGTAAATATGGTGAAGAAAACAAAAGCTGAGAAATGCTTCTTCTGCTTTGCAAATTCCTGCTGTAATAAATGCTACCAAGCTACATATGTTCCCAAAGTTCTGTCTTACTTTACCTCTGTTAGTAAAGATTGCATGTAAATTTCACCTTCTACTTTCTTGCTGATATTTTTGTCCTTCTGTGGAATAAAACTATTAGGAGGCAATGGAAATGTCTCTTTTAGAACACAACATACATCAGGCATAGCTGGTGAAGAGTGTACAAGGAGCAGGATAGAAAGTTGAATTGAAACAGGTTGGGGTTTTTTTCTTTCACTTACTACATTCCTAATACACCCACTATTGCAGAAGAACTTCTATCTGAAAGCCGGTGTGGTTTCAGGGCCAACAGGAGCACCACAGACATGGTATTTGTTCTCAGACAACTGCAAGACAAGTGTAGGGAACAGAACAAAGGGCTCTATGTAACCTTCATTGACCTCATCAAAGCTTTTGACACTGTGAGCAGAAAAGGCCTGTGGCAGATCTTGGAACATTTAGGATGTTCCCCTAAGTTCCTCAAAATATTCATCCTGCTACATGAGGATCAGCATGGAAAAGTCAGATATGGCAATGCTCTCTCTGAGCCCTTTGCAATAACCAGTGGCTTGAAACAAGGTTGCGTTCTTGCACCAACTCTATTCACAATCTTCAGCATGATGCTCCAAAGAGCCATGGCAGACTTTGATGAAGGAAACTGCATCTACATCTGATATAGTATCAATGGAAGCCTATTCAAC
>JAOXXN010033870.1:0-11893 GCA_026770055.1 Myrmophylax atrothorax
CCCTCCAGGGATGGGGAATCCACCCCCTCTCTGGGCAGCCCATTCCAAGGCCTGAGCACTCTCTCTGGAAAGGATTTTTTCCCTGATATCCCACTTCAATTTGCCCTGGCAGAGCTTGAGCCCCCTGTGCCCCCTTGTCCTATTGCTGAGTGCCTGGGTTTAAGTCACTGTGGGTTTGTTTCGAACCAGTTTAAACTTCCCCTGAATTCCCAGCTCGTTTTACTGGAACTAAATCCTGTGCCTGGGTGGAAGGGGTTAATTTTTGAGCTTGTTCAGAGGGAGAAGGGGGGAAATGTGCCATACTGCAAAGTGGGATAAAGCAGAGAAGATGCAGATGGGTCGGTCTTGCAGGGGGCATTCTGGAGCCAGGCCAGCTGCATTTTCCACATGCCACAGGAGTTTGGATTGGGACAGATGGGACTCCGGGGTCACCCGAGAAAACTCCAGTGAAAAGGTTACCTTGTAGGAGCATTAGACACACTTCTCACCAGAGCACAGGGGTCAGGCACACTCTACTGTACAGCCACTGTGCCAGAGAAAACAAACAGCTCCAGCCTGCACAATGTCAGGGACTGTGGGAAGGACTTTAAAAAAATAATTAAAGGCCCCTGCGAGGCTTTCCTGGACCCAGAGAGGCTGGAGGGCTCCGAAGTTTCTCGCTGCCTCCTGTTAAGAGGAGTTATAAGGCTGTCTGTGTTCTTGAGGCTGCAGTGCAGGGAAAGTTTGGGGGACTCTTTGGAGTTGAATTTCTCTCGGAGCGTGGGGGAAACAGGCTGAGGGTTGTGTTTGGTGCAGCCTCCTTTCTGAGCTCGGATCTTGAGAAAGTCTGGGGGTTGCAGCCCTGGTTCTGCCCCGGATTCCAGCCCGAGGGCTTTGGGAATGTGGCTCTGGCACCCCGTGCCAGCTTTTGGAAAGTCAAACAGATGTTTCCTCATTTAGCTCAGCGTGGCTTGTCAGTCATCCCAAGAGAGAAATTAAAATGGGCTCAGGACAGGCAGGGCTCTGTCTGCTGCAGCCACTGAAGAGGGAGATGAAAAGCTTGATTTTATTATATTTTTTGCCCCCATGTTGTGGGTTTGGCATCTGTATTTATTTACCCGTTTTATTTTTAGCTGGAATGATTCATCTCTTTGGGGCAGAGGGCAGAAAATCCCTCTCCCCCTCAAAGCACATTTTGCTGTTTTGTATTGGTTTTGCCAGCAGAATTCAGCATTTTTTTAAGCTGCTGGTTCAGGCAGAGTAAATGTGGGTGATAACAATGTACTTGTAGCAATTTGTGGGCTTTATTCTCTTCCATCTGGTACTCTTGGAGCACTTCATAGATGTTCTTTGTGTGAGAAACCTGATGGAGGAGGATTAATCATTATCCCCATTTTTCAGTTGGGGCAACTGAGGCACCAGAGATTTACTCTCAGTCTTGCAGCAAGAGGGCAGGAAAATGAAGATATTCCTGACATTCTCATTCTCTTGAGGCAAAACACCTCTGGATATCTACAGACCCTGGATTGCACCTAAATCTCCTGGTCGAAATCTCATTAGAGCCAGTAGGAAAAACTCTGGTTTTCTGTTGCTTTGGGCTCAGGCCTCAGTTATGAGGTTAAAAACCAGCAAGACTCTGGTTTCCTTAACCTTTGTGCTGCTTAATTCTGCTCTGGATTAATAGGTTGTTCTGGTCTATTAGCAGCAGGGCTCGTTCTCTCTTGCCTCATTTTCCTTGGAATAATAAGACCAAAAAATTATGCCTTGCTGGAAGAGAGAGGGGGGCAAATAAAAAGGAGCCAGGATTTCATCCTCAAGGAAAAGCAACCAAAAAAAAAGGAAAAGTACCTTGAGGGATGCCCAGCGTTTATTTGGGTTAGGAAAAAACTCAACCCCAGCACGGGGAAGGACAAAGATTTGCCTCTTCCCTTTTGTTACGGGCGGGGGGACGGGAACGTGGAGCTCCAAACCCTCCGTTCCCGGGGCTGTGTCGTGGCTTGGGGGTTCAGGGGGTGTTTGTGAAAGGAGAACTGTGGCCGATTCCTGCGGGACTGGGGCAGGGTCATTGCTGCTTCAGCTGGTGCTCCTGGAGCAGCCGAGGGATGTCTGCGCTTCGGGGGGAAAGAATGTGTGTTAAAAGGACTGATGGGCGCTCTGTCCGTCAGGCTGGGCAGCCCCGGGGTCACCGGGCGGTCAGAACCCAAGCGCTCCCTCCCGCCTGTTCGCTCGCTGCGGGTTCACTGCCCGGCGGTGCCCGGTGGGGCACACACGGCCTTTGGGGCAGGATGTGGCCAGCAGGGATGTTTTCTCCTTAGCAACTGGGGGTGTGCAGAGAGCCTGGAGAGGGCTCGGCTTTGCTTCGGCAAGGAAATCTCCCTGGGGAGACAGCGGGATGGATCAGCTTCCATAGAATCCCAGACCATTCTGAGTTGGGAGGGACCCACAGGGATCATCGAGTCCAACTCTTCAGTCAATGGCCCACACGGGGGATTGAACCCTTGACCTTGGCATTGTTACAACCAAGTTTTAACCAACTGAGCTGATCTCAGGTATGGATCCCAGCCCTACAGGATGGATCCCTCTGGCAGAGGGGAATTTGGGAAGGTTGACACTCATGTACATGGAGGGAGTGAAGTGTTCCTGTGGGGAAGTGTTTCTGTGGGGAGAGGAAACACGAGGAAAATGCTCCACTGTGAGATGGTGCAGAAACCCGACCCCAGGTTTGGGGAAGGAGGTGGATTCTTGGTAACTGGAATGGAAAAACGTGTTCTCTGCCTTCTGGGAGGTGCTGGCACGGGGGTGTCTGCGTGGGCTTCTCTGCCAACAGCAGCGGGGTGGGATGCAGGTGGTGGAGCTGGGAGCACAGGCAGGGGACAGAGTCCTGGGGGATGGAGATGCTCAAAATCATCCCAGAGTCTGCAGCCAGACTCTGCAAGTGGCAGCAGCTCCTGCAGCATTCCAAACTCCTGCAGCCAGGCTGTTCAGGACATTTAAAATCCTGGCTCTGGTTAAAAATGTTTGCATTTTAAAATGATCCCTAATGAAGTCTAGTTTAAATTAACCAAACTGCAGAGAGAGAGAGACACAGAGGGAGAGATCTCATCTTCTCCTGACTTCAATTTCAAGTTCTCAGGCTAAATTGTTTTTCCCTGGACAGGGAAGAGAGTTGGACCTGAGGGGCTCGTTACGTTCTTTTGCTACTTCATCAAAATCAGAGGCAGCAGATCCTGCCCAGGCCCTGCCAATACCTCCCACCATGGGCCTGCCTGGACAGCCCCAGCCCAGGGAGGGATGGAACCCAGAGCACTTAAAACTAGAGAGTGGAAAACACCATTCCCGGCAGGATGTGCAGGATCAGGTCCATCCTGGCCCTGCCCGGTGGAAAAGGTGTTAACTGGAGGAACTGGAAGATGCCCAAACTGAAAGCTAAATATAACACTCAAGCTCTCACTGTCTCTTCCAAGATTTTCCTCCTAGGGGTCAAACCCTCCCTTTCCTGCTCTGTTCTAAATCAGGTCATTCTTTTTCTCTATTCTTAAACATTTCCTTAAAAGCCCCTCCTGCCTCCCCCCCTTATCTTTATGGCATTGCTGCTTTATTCCTTACATTGTTTCCCAGATAAGCCCTCGTGCCAGTGATTGGGAGCCTCTTCCATCCTTCAGCCAGGTCTTTTTAAGTCTCTTAATTACACAGGGACACCTTTTGGCATCAAAGGCATTGGGTAAACTCTGAGTTCATCTCTGTATTCAATTGAATCCTTAAAATTTATGCTTAATTACAAGATGGATTAGAATATAGCACAACCTCTTGGTGTAAAAGCCATTGCATTAGTTTTGATTAAAATTGAATGACTATGCTGGAGTTGCATGGAGTGATGATGGCAATGCTTGGTCTCCTCTGATGCCTCACAGGTATTCCCATGGTACCTTATGAACTCCTAAAACATCCTTCCAAAGCACTGTGGAAATAAAAATAGTCCATGAAATTCTGTGAACCTGGAAATTCCTGTGTCCCCATTATCCATGTGCAGAGCCCAAAGCCAGAGGGAGATCCCCAGGTCTGCTCCAGGTTGTGAAGGCCTTGAGTGTCAGACTCACCCTTGGGGGTGCTCAAGGTCACCTGCCCTTCTCCTTGCTGTGAAATCTGAGCCACAAGACATTCCCTCCTTCCTTACCCACTTTCCAAGTGAGCTGAGCTGGTTGTTTCCCCCTTGTATTTTGAACATCAGCCCTCTCTCTTCTCATGGTACCACAGGACAGGCCACTGGAAGTGGATATGGATTAAAAGGGGCAGGTTGTCCTAATACTTGGGGTTTGTCCTCTGTGGAACTGAGAACTGTTGGTTTCCAACTTTCTCTTCTGCCAGGCCATTGCTTGAATGATGCCAAGATCCTCAGGAGTTCTTGTACCTTCAGGAGGTGGGACTTTGAAGGTAGCAAGAGCCAAATGTGTGAGCTGGAGACACTGCTCCACTTCTCCAGGTGCCTGGGGAACCTCTCAGGGATGGAGAGAGACACTGATCCAAAGAGCTTCTCTGAAGCTCTCCCTGCTGTGAAAGACAGGGAGAAAAAGGCCACTCCCAGGTCTTGCTCTGGGCCAGGTGGAGTAATTGCCATTTTCTGTGGGCAAAACTTTTCACCAGCATCAGGGTTTGAGATCTGATGGTGAGGCTTCACCAGGGGCTGCCCTGGTAGGTCACAGAGTGGCAGGAAGATGGGATGCCACCACTTTAACTCAATCCGTAGCTATCCAGGAAGACCTTTCCTGTGACACTCGGATTTAAGGATATTTTCAGCTGGAGTTCAGGGTGCATTCTGCCATCTCTTGTCACCTGCAAGCACCAGAACATCCTGTCACCCCATCAACAGTTTTCTGGACTTCTGGTCTTGATCTTTAAAAAATTATGCTGACTGTCAAACAGACCAACCAGCGCTGTCCATTCAAGGGAGTCTCCAATATTTAATCAGGGTCGTGCTATTTTGGGAACTGCACAGGAATATTGGGGAGCTAAAAAATATTTAATCAGCTCTTCATTGTCGAGAACATTCATTTGGACCCTACATTAATGACACAGTGAGGGATATGAAGCTTCTGGGCTCCCTCACAGTGAGCTGTGTGTGCTGCTTTCCTGTGGTTTAAACTGAGATTAATAGTCAAAATTGCTGGTTTCTGTTTGAACTCAGCTGGTGAGTTCGAGACGAGAGTGGAACACGTTTTGCCTTGGTTTGCTCATTGATTAAACTCTATGACAACATTCTGCATCCCTCTTCCTACTCTCCCTTTTCCCAGGAGTAACTTGTGAGCATTTCTGCTGTGTTTTGATGTGCTCTGGCAGGAGCTGCTGAATGTGAGGGAAAATTCCCAAATAAGAGACTCTGCTGTGGAAAACCAGCTTGCCTCTGAAGCCTCACCCAACTTTTCCTGGCTTCTCTTCTAAAAAGTCAATATATTTGTTGTATTTCTGCAGTGCTGCATTGCTATAACAGATTTTGTGGCTCCTGGTTTTCCTTCTTCTCAATCCCTGTTTCCCTCAGTTCCTGTAACACCTCTGTGGTGTTTCTTTTCCAAAGTCTACTACAGCAATTTGGATATTGTTGGATTACACTTGTGAGGAGACCCAGCTTGGAGCTCTCCCACCACCACCTCCCCTGCTCTGAGCAGAAGGGATGCTCCTCTCTGCTCATCCCTTTGGATCAGGCTCAGGAGGAGTTGTCAAAGCAATTGGTTCTCGGTCTCTGCTGAGTCATTTGGAGCAAACAGCTTTGCCTCGCTTTCTCTATCTCCCAAACGGGATTAATGCCATTAAAGCCTCATATAAAGACCCTCAAAGCCTGTGCCTAAAAGCCCCACACAAGAGCAAACACTGTGTAATCCCTGGGCTGCAGCTTTGGCTGCTCCATCGGACCCATTTTTCTCGAAAACATCAACCTGTCGTTCTCTGCCCATTTGGCAAATCCTGGAAGTTTTCCTGCTCCAGAGAAACACAACTGGCTCTGCTTAAAAACATCGCCTCTTGCCACCCATTTCAGGAGGAGAATCTGTAATGAGCTTCCAGCCAGGCTTCAGTCTCGCCCTCCCTTGTCAGCTGCAGGTTCCACTAATTAAAAAAATGAGGGAAGTTGCTTTCCCGACGGTGGAGGTGGCTCTTGTTATTCTTCCTTTAGCGCTTGTTCTGCTCCTCACACCGTGGTTATTATACATGTGGTGTCTCTTCCCCCTCTGTCAGTCCATTTACCTGTCTCTTCTTGTCTTCGGTGACAGATCTGTGTTGTCAAGTGTGTCCTCGTGCTCCCTCCAGTTCCCACTCTGACGTCCACGAGTCTATTCAATTAGGCTGAATTGGGAGGATAATTTACTGACCCCTCTCTCTCCTTAGCAGGTAAACTAGAAAATCATATACACGCATCTCCCGCACCCGCTGACCTTGGAAGGCAAATTTCGCAGGATTTATTGTTGGCAGCTGCAGGCAAATATTGAAAACGTTACATTTTGTCAGAGGGGGTTGCCGTGATGTTTGTGCCTGTGCATTGTTTAATAACATTTCACTTAACTCACTCTGATTAATTCAATTGATATTAATTACGCTGCGATATCGAAGCGGAGACCGTAATACTTTTTCATCCGGGTTTTCACCGATGAATCATTTTACGTGTGGCATTTGCTAATGGGCCCTTTTTGGAGACATTAAGCACTGTTGGAATGGGAATGGGATCTGTGGAGGAGCCGTGTCCCAGCTCCCCGTGCCGCAGTGACCCGCTGCCACACGCAGCCTCCTCGGCTAATTTTTTAGGCAACGATTGTCCCAATCTCCAGATCCATCACTTTATTGGAATGGTATAAAAACCCAGCAGATCTAATTTCCTTTCTTTGACTCTCTTTATTAGGGGATTGGTTATATCTCGTGTCCCCACAGACTGATATTTTATTAGCTGTTAACAATGATCTGATAGAGGCAAAGAAGTTCACGTTTCGCGAGGTTATTTATTTGTGTGTGTTTGTTCCTGCGCGAGGGTTGTTCTCCCCCCTCCTCTCCCCGCTTTGGACATTTCCAGCTGAGAAACCTCGTCGGGAAATGTCGCCACTGCCACCTGCTTGTAGAGTCGGGATTGACAGGCGCGGGATGCGGGATGTGGGGTTGGGAAGCTGGAAGTGGGGTTGGGATGCGGGATGTGGGATGCAGGATGAGGAGCGCAGGATGATGGATATGGGGTGCTGCAGGATGCTGGATGTGGAATGTTGGATGTTGAATGTGGGATGCTGGATGCTGGATATGGAATGTTGGATGCTGGATATGGGATGCAGGATGCTGGATGTGGGATGCTGGATATCAAATGCTGGGTGTGGAATGTTGAATGTTGGATGTGGGGTGCATGATGCTGGATGTGGAATGTTGGATGCTGGATTTGGGGCACTGGATGCTGGATATGGGATGCAGGATGCTGGATGTGGGATGCAGGATGCTGGATGTGGGATGCAGGATGTGGGATGTTGGATGCGGGACGCTGGATGCTGGATATGGAAAGCTGGATACAGAATGTTGGATGCTGGATACAGGATGCTGGATATGGAGTACAGAATTCAGGATCCCAGATCCCCCGTGGGGCCGGGGTGGGTGCTCCACCACCCCCCCAGCCCATCCCTTAACTGGGGGAGACACCATATTTTATTTTTACCAGACATTTAAAAACCCCTCCAGGATGCAGATTTATAAATACCTGCCCAATTACCATGTTAATTTTATCCCTCACTCCCCCAACCCACCTACTATTCCCCTACCAGCTCTGCAGACCGTAATTTTTTATTATTAGTCAGCTCCTCACCGTCGGGCCGTGCTTTGATGGATCCATCCACACCCATCCATCACTCCGCTCCCAGACAGCTCGTTCCTCGTTCTCTTGACGTCAATGGGAATTTTGCCACTGACTTAAATGGGAGCAGGATCAAGCCCGGGATGATTCAGTGACAGGCTGACAAAACAGGGAGGTGTGGGCAAGGAGAGGCCGTAAACACGGGCGGGAGATGACACGGAGCCTTGGCAATGGCCCGTGCACGGCGCGCTTGAACTTTGGGGGGATTTATGGCACCGTTGGATAAAATAAATGACTCATCATAGAAAGGAAAATAGTCTCGGGGGGATCTGCTTCTTGTGGGCACCACAGCAGAAGGAGGGGTGAAGAGTAGTGATGGATGAATGGGGTTTACTCTTTAAAAAAACGCAAAAACCCAAGGAAAAGAGGAGAGGAAGGTGCAAAAAGGCGGGTTTTGCCCTGGAACCCCTCCCCAGAAATGCCTCTCACTTGGCTTGTTTATAAGGCCACAGTTTTCCCAGTTAACAGTTTAAATGAAGGGGCCGTTTCTTAAATGCTTTATTCATATTATACAGCGATTACCAGCTATAGCCATATTCCTTAATAACCTGTTATAAAGCATGTTATAAAATCCATTAGTGCTGATGCCGGGGAAGGCTGTTAGGGAACATAATGCACCGTAATCAGGGCTCTGCAAAAGTGACAGAAATGTTTGTCGTTTCATGCCGGGGTTTATAGAAGAGCTAAATAATTTATTTTGTGATCAAGGCGGTTTGGGTTGATTTTTTTTTTCCTTTTTGGTTGCACGGAGTGGTTTCGAAATGTCCCTTTTTAACATGAGAAATAAACCCATTTCAGCTGCTTAAATATTCTGGGTTTGATTAAAATAAACATTATTCCCTCCCTTTTCCCTCCCCCTTCTCATATAGGATCGTTTAGGAATAAATACATAAATAAAAGGAACTTTTTTCCCCACTTGAAAAATTTTGCAGAGGGGAATTTTTGAGGAAGATCTTCCTGAGCTGTTTTTCAGGGAGCTGAAATATCCCTGTGCTCCAGGTTCCCGGTGTTCTTGGAAGCAGGAGCAGAGATGGCTTTAAATGGGTTCTTATATATTTAATACCTGGTTTTGCAGCACAAACACCTCGTTTCCTTCTCATTTAAATGGCTCCATAACGTGTCCCCAGCAGCATTTACTGGTTTATTGGGAATCAGGGAATTGGCTGGAGGGGATAGAAGGGAGCAGCACCCACTTCTCTGCACTAATAAAATCCTCCTGCTTCATTATCTGTTAGGAATGAAGAGCTACAAATCCAGGAATACACCTGGAGCAAGGAGACTCTGGAGGGCTGAACCCCAATTCCTTGTCCTGGTGGAATGGAGAGGTGACCCCACCACGGGGACTTGGGGTTGGATCTGAGACACGGCTGGGAACGGGCTCAGCACTGAGGATGTTTGTGGGAGTTTGGGAAAAGTCTAAATCCCCTGATTGCAGGATTTCTTTGTGGTTATGTGGGAGCTAAAATAGGGCTGGGGAAATATTCTGGAATTAAACAAATCTTTTGAGAAAGAGGGAATTAGCAATCCAGGGGTTGGTGTGCAGGAAACTCGGGATTAGAAAATTTCACGTGCAGAAAAGTCCATCTAAAGCAGCACATTTTAAGGTTCTTTTAAGGTCTTTTTTTATTATGTTTTCCTCTCTTCTGCTCAGCCTGACTGCTGCTGTGGGGGCAGCTCTTTCAGCCTGTTTTGGTCTCTGTTTTGGGGGAATTGTGTGGTAAGAAAGGGACAGGTTTTATCTGTGGAAAACGGGCTCTGGATTCGCTCTTTAAAAGCCGGTGTGGGATTGTAGGAAGGGAATATCCCCATTCCCCCCCACCATTTCACAGTGTCCAGAGGCAGCTCAGCTTTTGTTGTGTGTGCAAATCTGAGGGGCCTCGGAAGCGTCGTTTCCAAATAATATCCATGGCAAATCGAGGCATTCCTGGGGTTTGGGAGGGCAGGAGGAGTTTGGAGGGAGGACCAGGGAGCTCCCGACATGCCGTGGTGGTGTGTGGGTTGTGTGTGGGTTGTGTGTGGATTGTGTGTGGTTTGTGTGTGTTCCTGGGTGTCCCATCACGTTCCCATCTCGCCCATCGCTTTTTAAATCTATTTTAGGCAGTTTGGACCCAGCTCTGCTGGTTTTGTGACATAAATATAAATCTGAAGCGACGCTGGTGAGGTAAACAGCAATAACCTGGATTTGGTCGTGGTTTTAAAGGAGGGGGAAAAGGGCTTCAGCACTGAACAGTGTTTTAAAAATTGAAATTTTTATACTTTTATCTTTTGGATTTATATGCAACAGCTCCTGGAAGAAAAGAGCCCTTTAAATGAGGCTCTGATGCTGCCTGGGAGGTGCAGGAGCGTTGGGTACCAGGTACTTGGGGGGGGTAATGATGTGCTGCAGATTGAGGGCAGCCACAAGGTCCTTTTACATGAAAGCATAAAGGTGCTTTATTGTACTTGGAAAACAAGCCCAGTGTTGTAAGGAGGGTTTTGTGGAGAACAGCTAAGCTGATGACTTTGAATCTGCAAAGAAAGCAAGAAAGGGTTTTTAATTTTCATCCTCCCATCCCAGCAAACCTAAATCCTGGGTGGTTCTTCTCCCTGTTGTCAAATGCCTGTTCAGTCTTCCCTCATTGCTCCCTTCAGTGGGATTTATAACAATAAAATAAATAAAACAAGCCCTGTCCTCCCCTGGGGGCTCTCGGGGCTGAAGGTGTGGGGAGTTTTGTGCTCCGACTTTTTGTCTTGCCTATGGCAAAGGAGAACTTTGCATCCTGCAGTACCAGTAAAGCACATAAACATCTGAGAACTCAGGAACATGCTCTCCCCTCAGGCTTTCCTGCTGCTGAGGGCAGTTGGGAACGGAGCTGTGGATGCTTTGTTGGGATACCCCAGTGCTTGGGAGCATCGTGGATTCGGGATTGAGAGGACCCTCCGCTGAGGTCAGCTCTGCTGGGCCATGGGAGCAAGGACAAGATTAAACCTCAGCCTAAATGTTTCCAGCTTGAGATGGTCTTGGTGCCCTCTGTTTCTCCTGCCAGCCCTTCTCCCACAGCTGCTGGGTGTCTTATCCTCACCCTCCCATCCCCATCCCAGAGTTTGGGGAGCTCTGGCGCATCCCAGAGCCACGGAGACAGTCCCAGTGCCTCATCTTGTCTGCTGCCAGAGAAACAAAGGAACTGCAGCTCGCACAGTTATTTAAAAGGAGCTGTAATATGTTACTGTTATGGGTCATTGCGGGGGTTTTTTTATACTGATATTACCATTATTATCCTCTCCAGCCGTAAAAATTGATTGGTGAGATGAGCAGCCTGCGAGTCTCTGCCGTCCTGGCTGGGGGCCTTCAGGCTCTCCTTCCAGGTGGAGCAGGGCAGGGGTGGGCACAGAGCCTGGCCCTGCTGGCCCCACCCTCCACAAATCCATGCCATTCTCATCCCTAAGTGTGGCTGATCCGTTGCCCCGTGCAGGACCCACCCCTGAGGTTTCCCTCTTGGAAAGGCACCAGGAAATTGTTCTGGGAAGATGCTCTTTGGGGTTGGGGTTATCGGGGGCAGCCCCTGCTTTGGGGGGCTCATGTGTAGAAGAAACTGTGGCTGAAAAAGTGAGTTTTGTGAGGCAAAAGGGAGGGTGTGGGTGAGCAGAACCATAAAATAAGGAATAAACAGTGGGATGCAGCGATGCTCAGGAGTTGGGCTTTTTATTTTTCACCCCACCATTCCAGCTGCTTTTCCAAGGTGACAGCACTGTTATCCTAGGGGAAAAAAAAAAAGAGGTTGAAGTTAAAGTCAAGTGAACTGAATTAAGCAAGCTCAAAAGACACACACAGAGCTGGCAAAGCATGCAGGGCCCTGGCTCGTGTTCTGCTGGATCAGAACTGATCCCAGAGCAGTGATAAAAGCCCGGAGTCCTGCCTGGAGCCCTCGAGTGCTGCCTGCTCAGCCCCCGTGGCATCGTAGCCCGGCTGCAAAGGTTCCTCCGGCCTGTTCTCCGGTGGAGCGCAGCCAGTTCATGGCAGCTGATGAGCTGCCCTCCTGTGTGTATAATTAGTCATGGAAGGAGATC
>JAOXXN010033871.1:0-11865 GCA_026770055.1 Myrmophylax atrothorax
CCAGCCCAGGGCTCTCTGGGGACCACTCAGTGTGTCCAGCTCAGGTATTGCCACATGGAATCCCAGCTCTGCTCCCTTCATCCCTCCCCTTCCCATCACACATCCCAGCACTCCCAGAGCTACCCCTGAGGGCCCAGCTTGCTCCCATTTTCACACTCACATCTGGAGTAATTCCCGCTCTTTGCTGCCTCAGGCACTGGGATTTGGCCCAGGCAGTGGCCAAAAAAGTCTCTCCAGAGCTCTGGGTTCCTTCAGGCACTGCCTTTCCACCCCCCAAATCCCTGTTTCCTCAGCTCCTGTGCTGATTGAGTCCTCTCTAGGATCCCCGTGGAAGCTCCAAGCAGAACACAAAGCAAACAAGGCAGACTGGAGACCCCTGAAGGTTCCCTGAACAACTTGGGCTCTGTGTTAGACTGCCTGGTGTATCCCAAGGGCTGTCCCTGTGTTTCTGGGAATGCTCTGCACATGGAGGGAGGTTCCTTTGAGGCACCAGCCAGCCCAGGGCTCTCTGGGGACCACTCAGTGTGTCCAGCTCAGGTATTGCCACATGGAATCCCAGCTCTGCTCCCTCCATCCCTCCCCTTCCCATCACACATCCCAGCACTCCCAGGGCCATCCCAGGAGCCACCAAGAGCCTCTGCACAGGATGGTTCAGAGCCCCTGAGGTCCCTGTCACCTGGGGCACAGGCAGAACCCTCCCAGCTCCAGGCACTGACAGCAAAACAACCCCCAATTCGTATGGAAAAATAGGGTAACTTTATTTGAAACTTCAAAAAACTTCAACAGAGCATTGAGCTGGTCACCTTCCTCCAGGCCACAGCTGTCCCAGGGACTCAGGACTTGGCAGCCCCAGGAGTTCCAGGTCCAGGGGTCAGGCTTACCTAGAAAAACAGGAGAGATTTCACCCCTAACACTGGCTGGCATTGCTGGCACTGGGGCTGCTGAGCACAAATCAGCCCACCTTGCACCTTCCCTCACCCTCCCTATCCCGGTGAGCCAGGAAGAGCAGTTCCTGTTTCCTGGAAATTCCAGTTTCCCAGGAATTAGGGGGGTATCTACTGGCTTTTTGGGATCAGATGGGACCAGAGCAGGGAGGGACCCCACGGGATGTTGTTGGCAGTGAAGACCCTTCCACAAGTCCTCCCCATTTTCAAGTGCAAGAGGCCCAGGACAGCAAGTCCCAAAGGGCTCATGGCAACCTGCAGGATCAGAGGTGCCACCCTGAGGTGCTCAAGGGGCATTTGGCACTCCTGTCACACAGGGGTGGCAGTGCCAACCACACTGTGCACATCCAACATCTCAACAACACCTGAGGACTGAGGTTGTCTCCTCGCCCAGGGAGGAGGATGGAGCCCCTCCAGCCCTTCCCTGAGTCCCTTGGCAGCAGAGGGATGGTGTCACAAAGGCTCAGAGAGCCTGGGGACATCCCCCAGGCTGCAACACCTCCACATTGTGCCACTTCCCAGCTCCACACTAAGAGGGTGGGTGGGATTAAGTCCCATCCTGTGACAAACTAGTGCTGTCATCACAGTCTGCATCAGCCTCCTGCCCACTGCTCACATCAGCCTGGGGCTCCTGGGCATCACCAGCACCACTGCCCACTGTTCTTCTTTCTTTCTGTTCCTTGCTGGGTGTCTTTTAAGGTGCTTTATGAATCTGGAGTAATGATATCTGGGTTTGGTGGGAGGGAGAAAATTGTCATTTCTAACTTGTATAAGTGTGTGTTAGATTGGAGTTTTTTCATTTTCTCTTTTCTGTATAAATATATATAATTAGTTTAAGTTTAAACCTGTTTCCAGTTTGGTTTTTTTTTCTCAGCAGGGGGAGGGAGGCTTTGACTCTGTATTGGGCAGTTGGCACTTTGCCAGCTCAACCCAAGACATAAACATGGAGCAGCTTCCCCCCTGCCAGCCCCAGCTGGATCCTTCAGTGCCAGCAGCTCTGGGGGCACCACTCCCTCTCCTGAGGGCTCTGTGCCCTCTGCTTGCAGAGGAGGGAGGTGGTCAGAGCACAGCACAAACCCCACAAGGGGTTCATGACCTCCAGAACGGGGTGAGCAACCCCGGACACCTTTCCTTTCATAGCCAAGGGAACAAGGGCCTTCCAAGGCCAGTATTGACTGGTGTCTCCAGGAATGAATCCACGTGGAGCAGGAACACTCACCAGGGGATCCAAGGATTCCTCCAGCCTCAGATCCCATCCTACTCTTCAAGCTCCAGCTCTGCCTCGGTGTCATTCTGGGACCGGAACTCCTCACTGTCCAATTCCTCATCCGAGGGCTGGGGAGGGAAGAGGCAAAGAGAGGATGAGGAAGGACACACAAGTGCTGTCCCTAATGGCACTGGGAGCCAGAGCCAGAGGGTGACAGGGACACCAACCAGAGGGAAACATCAGTGTGGCGGGGTGAGTGGGGAGCCCACACCTTGCAGACACTGCTGGAGTGACGTTGATGTGCTCAGTTGGAAGGGACTCATCAGGATCAGAGTCCAACTCCTCCCTGGACACTCTTCCCCCCCCTCCCCAAAGTGGGGACAGTGAAGGAAACCTCTTCCCAGCTCCCTGGGCACTGCCAGTCCACCAGGAGCTCACAGAGGTTAAACCATCCCCTCAGCCCCTGCTCAGCACCCAGAGCATCTTACCTCGTACGTGCTGTCTCCAGAGTCATCTTCTGGCAGGTCCCTCTCCAGCACCTCAGTCCAGGACTCCTGCTCCTCCAGAGCCACATCATCCCTCTTCCTCTTGCTGGCTTTGCTGAATGGGTTGACTGGAGCCACCAGGATCTCTGCAGGGGTTCACAGGAGGCCCAGTCACCATCCCCAGGACCAACACACACGGTGCTTCCCAGCCCCCTGCAGGAATTCCAGACCAGGAATTCCTGTTTCTCAGCTGCAAAGCCTCCAGAGGTGTTCCAGAAGGCCACAGCTCTTACCCCTGGGCTTGTTGCAGTGGCCCCAGTCTGCTGGCAGGTAGCCCAGGAGGTTCTGGATCCTGGTGGGCACCACAGAGAGGAGAAGGCGCTCGAGTCTCCCCCGGAGCCTCCTGGCGAGTCGTCCAGGCCTGGGGGGAGACTGTGGGGGGTGGAGTTGGTTGGTCATGGTCTCCACAGGGAACACAAATCCAAGCCAGATGGATGCTCTCTGAAGGAGCTTCAGCTGCAGAGAGAGGGACATGAGAATGTGTGAGAACTTCCAGGTGTTCCTCAGTGAAAGCCTTAAATGCTGCTCTGCTCCCAGAGTGGGGCTGAGACTGGGACCAACTTCAGGCAGGTAAAACAGGACCCCTTGGATTGGACCTTGTTACCAAAATCTTTCCCTCTCTCCCATGCCAAACAGGGAGAGGAACGGGAACGTTGCAACCACCGCCGGAAAAGGGGAGCAAGGCAAGGCCAAAGCAGGCAGAGGGAGAGTCTGGGAGAGGGAGGAGAGCAGAGGACAAACAGGGCACAGGGAAAACCATGGAAGGGTTGGAAGGGACCTTAAAGACCATCCAGTCCCACCCCCTGCCATGGGCAAGGACACCTCCCACCAGCCCAGGTTGCTGCAAGTTTATCCAGCCTGCCCTTGGACACTCCCAGGGCTGGGGCAGCCACAGCTGCTCTGCCCAACCTGTGCCAGGGCCTGCCCACCCTGCCAGGGAACAATTCCTTCCTGACATCTAGTGATGTGGAAGGAGTGCAAAAAGTGAATATCTGGCAGAAAAACCCCAAAAAGCTGCTAAGTCTTGAGGTTTTAGCACCCCAAGCCCTGGTTCAGGCTCCTCCAGCAGCAGGACCAGCACTTACCAGGTACTGCACAAAGCTCAGCTGAAAGAGCTGGCACAGGAACCTGCTGGAGAAGGAGCAGGGATTGCTGCTGGTGAGTGGCCTCACCTAGACAAAGACAGAGAAAGGTGAGACCCTTCACACCAGCTCTGAGAGTGCCCCCAGCAGAAACTGCCCCTCTGGCACCTGCAGCACCTTTACCTGTTCTGGGCTTGAGCCCGGCTTAAGTTGCTGCTGCTCCTCCATGAAGCCCAGACTAGATAAAAACACCAGCTTAGCCCAGGCTGAGGCCCCTCAAGCTACTTATAGCCCCTGGCCCACCTGCTCCTCCTTACACTGATGAGCTGCTAATTGGTGGGGCAGCCCAATGTCCTCCAGGGGCATCCTGGTCCTGGTCCCGGTCCCCCTCCCCCTCCCTGTCCCCATCTCGATCCTGGTCCTGGTCCTGGTCCTGGTCCTGGTCCTGGTCCTGATCCTGATCCCCATCCCAATCCTGGTCCTGGTCCCCATCCTGGTCCCCATCCTGATCCCCATCCTGCTCCTGCTCCTGGTCCTGCTCCCCATCCTGGTCCTGGTCCTGATCCCCATCCCAATCCTGGTCCTGGACCTGGTCCTGGTCTTGCCTTAGGGGATCTCAGGGATTCATTTTCTCTGTTTCAGTCCCTGTCTGTTCCTGGGGGTCAGAGCTTGGCACGACTCTGGTTTGGGCCATGTGCCCTCACTCTGGGCTTCACCCAATGGCTGGGGGGGAGGAGGTGCCAAAAACCTGCCCTGCCGAGCCCCCCAGCGATGGGAGAAGCTGGACTGAGGTGAGGGGCAGCCCCTCTGCACCTTCCTGGGCAGTGCCCACCCAGAGACGGGGCTGCTTTTCCTCTGCATCATTTTCAGAGCAGGATCCCACCCAAAGCACCTTCCAGTGGAGGAGTTTCCTCAGCCAAGGGGAAGAAAAAACAAATCTGAGGCTCCCCTGGGAGAACACACCACCTTTCCATCCCGGCCCCATTCCTGGGGGCCTCCTGGGACTGTTCCCCATCCCACATTCCCACCCCCAGCGGGATGGGAGCTGCGGGAAACAACCAGGGCAGCGCTGGCACCAGCAGAGGTGGGAGGAGGGACTCGGGCGCGGGGGGGGACCCGCTGGTTGGAACCGCTGCTTTCTCTGCGTGATTGCGTGGGAGATTTTCCTGCCGGGAGATTTTCCTGCCGGGAGCTTTGCTAGACAGAGCTGGAGTGTTTTTGTCTCCCGCTCCGAGCTGCCCCTTCCGCTCGGCTCCACCTGATGCCCACGGGCGGTGACTCATCCCGTGCCCGCTGCCTCCCTCCCCGCCTGGCACACCCCTCTGCTGCCTCATGGGTGACAGTCACCTGGCGCTGGTGGCCCTGCGTGTGAGCAGCAGGGCAGGAGACGGGGTCGGGGCCCTGCGTGTCCTCACCTGTCCCCCTCCATCTGTCTCGCAGGCGGGTGACAAAGGGCTGCCGGTCGGCAGGGAGCAGGTGCGGGGCCCTGGCAGCGCTGCCACCACGTCACTGCCCGCAGAGCAATCAGGGCGGGCTGCGGGGCATAAATAGCCAGCGCTGCCCGGGTTGCCCAGTGGTGCCACCATGTCCCTCTGGCAGGGGACGCTGCGGCCCCGCGGGCACCAGGGCAAGGGCACCGGCGGCATCTTCTGCCACGTGGTGACCCCCGAGCGCATCCCGCGGTTCACCATCCCCTCCCTGGATGCCCACGGGGCGCACAGGGGCGCAGGGAAGGGGATGGGGCAGCTGGAGGGCACTGCTTGGAGGAGCGGCTTGGAGGTGCCAGCGGTGCGGGATGAGCGAGGCGTGCCCGGCTCTTCCCCCTCTGCCTGGCCCATGCCAGACCCCACTGCCTGGGCAGCTCTGTCCTTGCCACACCTCCCCAAGGTCACCACCCCCTACGGCTTTGTCACCCTGGGGCAGAGCCCGCAGGTCACCAGTGAGGAGGCGTTTTTTCACTCGGGCTCGGGTCACCCTCCAGGTCGCGCTGCTGAGACCGGTGCCAGCTGGCAGGAGGAGCCAGGATGCTGCGGGCACCCCGAGGGGCACTCCCAGACGGATGGACGCCTGAGGGACCACGAGCAGCCGAGTCCCTGTGCCACCAGTCACAAGGATGGCGCAGGCAGCCCAGCCTCCAGGCCCGTGCCCAGGAGATGTGCCAGTCCCCTCGGAAGCATCCAAAGAACAGATGTTCGGGACAGCAAAGAGGCAGAGAAGAGCGAGAAGAGGCTCCTGGGGGTGGGTTGTCAGCGAGGCAGCTCCAGCCTGGAGCTCCCCGAGGCGACAGGCAGGAAAAACTTGTTCCAGAGGATCCTCAGGAGGCACCTTGTCCACCCTCGGCAGCTCAAGCCTGTGGATTTCACTCTCCACTGATCCTGCAAAGCAGCTCTGGGAAAAAGACATTCCCAAAAGACTTGGGGAAGAAAGACTTTGGGAAGTGCCTCAGCGTGCCAGGCAGCCAGGCTTGACCAGGAGAGCGAGGGTGGCAGTGCCCTGGGCTGGGGAGGGCTGGCTGTGGGGCTGGGGGGCAGAGGGGCTCTGAGTTTGGAACTGTTCAGAGGCTGAATAAAAGTGAAAATGTTTCATCTGCCCTTCACTCCTCTCCTTTTTGTTGCCCATGCCAGCACATGGGTACCAGCAGGGTGTTTGGGGGCACTCCCTCCTGTTGTACCCCCAGTCTCAGCAGCTCTTTCTCTCCAGGGGAGAGCAGGTTCTTGGTGGGCTGGGACTGCTGAAATGCAGAGCAGGAGACAGGCTGAGCCCCCCCAGGACACAAACTGCAGCAGGCTGGGGGAGAAGAGGGAGATATATATATATTTATATCCCCTTTATGGCTGGTTTCCAGCTTTGTGGCCATGGGGTGGGATGTTTGCAGGGGTCAGGGTCCCTCTCCCAGCCTGTCCATGGCAGGGACCTCTCCTTCAGAGCACAGCAGCTGGCCTGAAACAGTCACCCCTCACCATGGCATAGGGTGCAGTCGCCAACTGCTCCCCACCAGCTGCCACAGAGCGGCCCTTTATTGACTGTTCCCTCATAAATTGCTTTTTGCTTTTATGGAGAAGCAGAACCTGCAGTGCCAGGAGGAGAGTGGGCACGCTCAGCAGTGTTTGGGGGCTAATGAAGCAGAGCCTGGTGGCTCAGCAGAGCTGAGCTGCTGCCACCTTCGCTCTCAGGGCTCTGAATTCTCCGTGAGGATCCTCGAGAGGAGGAACTGGGAGGGCTGGTGCCAGTGCTGGATTCAGCCAGCTGGGGGGTGCTGGGGGGTGCTGGGGGGGTGCTGGGGCTCAGCTGAGGGCCCTGCACAGACTCTGCAATCAGCTTTTGCATCTGGGCCATTAAACAGGGAGTTCATTAACTCGCTTTGGTTCCATCCCTGCCGGGTTGGCTGCGTGACCTGAGCCACGTCCTGCTCTAATGTGGTCACTTGGTTTCTCCAGCTCAACACTCAGGATGTGCTGAGCTGGAAGGGACCCCCAAGGACCATCCAGTCCAACCCCTGGCCCTGCACAGACACCCCAACAATCCCACCCTGTCCCTCAGGGCACTGTCCAATGCTGCTCTGGGCACCTGTGCCAGGGCCTGCCCACCCTCCCAGGCAGCAATTCCTTCCCTATATCCCACCTGTCCCTGCCCTCTGTCCAGTTTTAAACAGCCCCCAATTTCCAGCTCTCTTTGCTTCCCTTTGGGAATCCCTTCAGTTCGTTGTTGCTTCCTTGGGATGATTCCTCAGCCTTGGTTTCCCAAGTCCTTCATCGAGCCTTTAATCCTGGATTTATTTCTGGCTGCTCCACCAGGTTCTTTTGTGTCTATTTGCAATTCTCCTGCTCTGTGGGCACCGTGCCCAGCTCCTGTTCCTTGGCACTCGTGGGAGGCATTTAAAGGTGTGCCAGGAGAGCTCAGCAAGACATGAATGATGCTATTTGTGGGCCCTGGAGTTCTCAGAGTGGTTCTTCTTGTTGGGCTCTGAATTGGGAACGAGCTGCAATCTCAGTGGGATTCAAATCCTTGTCTGGTTTGTTTTCCCTCAGTGGAGGATTTGCCAGAACATCTTGAAAATTTGGTCCTTTCCCAGGCTGGTTAATTTTGTTTTAGACCTTTTCACTGCCAATTCTTCATCCTTGGAAGAAATAAGTTTACACAGAAACAAACTCATAGCAACAGAGATGAGTTTGGGTGTCTGGAATTGCATTTTGGAGCCAAAACTCTGGGCATTTTTTTCCCTACCTGAGCCCAGGAACCCCTTGGCACCTGTCCCACCCACCACCTGGAGTGTGGAGTCAGAATGTGCTGGGTCTTCCAACCTCTGCTGTGAAAAGGTCGGGTCTGGTGACTGTGGTAACCTGGGCTGGGTGGATTTAATTCTCACAAACGGATGTTCTCTTTTTTTTGGAGCTAATTTAGAGCCTTGAACTTCATATCTCATTAATTTGTGAGCATCAGTTGGCACAGCACAATTACATGTTGTGATTTGAAAGGCAAAAAAGGGCTGTTTTAGATAAAAAAAACCCCAAACATGAGAGTGCTGCTGGTTGATAATTTCAGCCACCCTCTGATTCCTTATTTTCTGAGAAATCCTGGCTTTGGTGCTGTGTCTGTCCCTGATCCTCAGCAACTATGGATGCTTCTCATGCTCAGCTGAGCTCTCAACTCCCCCTCAGGGAGATTTCCTCCCTTTTCCCATTTTTCCCTGCTCCCCTCCCTTCCCAGTTCTCCCACCCTCCAGGCAGAGTCAGATGTCACCTCCTTTCCCTGTCACCACAACTCCAAGGAGTTGAGTCTCAGCTTCTCACTCCTGGTTTGGGCTCAGTGAGAGTGTTGGGTGGAATTCCCTGTGTGTGAGTGTTGGTTCCTGAGGATGGAGGAGGAAGCAGAGCTGATGGTTTTGGCTCTCTGATATTTAGGGTTTAACGTGGAAAGAAGTGGAGGATCATCCTCAGTCTCAGAGGGAGGTACTGCAGAAACACCACTGAGGTCTCACTCTCATTTTGGGCTCAGTGAGGGCACTGGGTGGAGTTCCATGTGTGAGTGTTGGTTCCTGGGGAAGGATGAAGCAGAGCTGATGTTGGATCTCTGAGATGTAGGGTTTAATGTGGAAAGAAGTGGAGGATCATCTTCCATCCCAGAGGGAGGTGCTGCAGAAACACCAATGAGGTCTCACTCTCACTTCGGGCTCACTGAGAGTGTTGGGTGGAATTCCACCCTGGCTCCTGTGGAAGGAGGATGAAGCAGAGCTGATGTTCTTGGATCTCTGAGATTTAGGGTTTAATGTGGAATAATTTGGGGGGTCATCATGAATCTCCAAAGGAGGTGCTGCTGCAAACACCACTGAGGTCTCACTCTCATTTTGGGCTCAGTGAGGGCACTGGGTGGAGTTCCACAGTGGTTCCTGTGGAAGGAGGATGAAGCAGAGCTGATGTTGGATCTCTGAGATTTAGGAAATCTCAGAATGTGATTCTCTAATGTGGAAAGAAGTGGAGGCTCATCTTCCATCCCAGAGGGAGGTGCTGCTGGAAACACCAGCAAGGTCTCACTCTCACTTTGGGCTCACTCAGAGTGTTGGATGGAACTCCACCCTGGTTCCTGTGGAAGGAGGATGAAGCAGAGCTGATGTTGTTGGGTCTCTGAGTTTTATGATTTTATCTGGAAAGAAGTGGGGGCTCATCTTCATTCCCAGAAGGATGTGCTGCTGGAACCACCACTGAGTTCTGAGGAGAACACAAAGGCAGAGCTTGGTGCTCCCAGGATTTGGGGAGTTCTCCCACATTCTCTCCACACTCCAGCTCTGCTCTCAGGGGTGTCTGAAGGACACTAGGATTTGGGGAGTTTCCCCACATTCTCCCCACACTCCAGCTCTGCTCTCAGGGGTGTCTGAAGGACACCAGGATTTGGGGATTCTCCCCACATTCTCTCACACTCCAGCCCTGCTCTCAGGGGTGTCTGAAGGACACCAGGATTTGGGGAGTTCTCCCACATTCTCTCACACTCCAGCCCTGCTCCCAGGTATGTCTGAAGGACACCAGGATTTGGGGAGTTCTGCCACATTCTCTCACACTCCAGCTCTGCTCTCAGGGGTGTCTGAAGGACACCAGGATTTGGGGAGTTTCCCCACATTCTCTCTCCCCACACTCCAGCTCTGCTCTCAGGGGTGTCTGAAGGACACCAGGATTTTTCTGCATTATGTTTTCTGAGGTTTTTCAGGTGGGGGCTGCTCTGAGCTAACAGATTTGATGAAGTACAAACATCTTCTGGAAACAAAACTATTTTACTTTTTAGATTCCCACATGGAAGGAAAATAAGTTGAGTTTCCTTTCTGCTGTTGGTCCAATACAGAATCCATCTCTTGTTTAGTTCCATTTCCACCTCCATCAGCCACTGCTGCTTTTGTTCCCTCATTTACAGACACCTTTTTATTTCTGGCACTTGTCAGTCAGCCCAAAGTCTGCATTTCTGCTCCCAGGATCCCTCCTTTAAGGATTTCAGTCCGGGTTTGTGGAGCACAAACACTCGAGGAGGGACGTTTTCCCTCCGAGTTGTTGCACTTTGGAGGCGCTTGGGGAAGATGTTTCTCCTCAACGCTCTGTGTCTCCTTTGGGACCTGCAGGGGAGGTGGTGAAATGGTCAGAGATGGGGAGTGAAGTGGATAGAGATGGAGAGTGAAATGGTCAGAGATGGGGAGTGAAGTGGATAGAGATGGAGAGTGAAATGGTCAGAGATGGGGAGTGAAATGGTCAGAGATGGGGAGTGAAATGGTCAGAGATGGGGAGTGAAATGGTCAGAGATGGGGAGTGAAGTGGTCAGAGATGGGGAGTGAAATGGTCAGAGATGGAGAGTGAGGTGGGTAGAGATGGAGAGAAGGAGGAGCAGAACTAACACCTGGAAGGGTTGTTAGGAAAGGAGAAAAGGTTCAATTTAAACTTCACAGTGGCTTTGTTGTCACTTCCAGCTGGGAAGGTGTGGTGAGGAGCGAACACAAAGCAGGAAATTCCCGTTTAACAGTCACTTGTCCTCTCTCTGTTTACACTCTCCAGTCTGAGTTCAGGGACAGAAGCACAACCCTCAGTAAAAACAAGCTCTGGGAAAGCCACTCGGGTCTGTTCTTCCAAGTTAATGCTGGAGAAGGGATTTTTTCCCCAGCCATGCAGAAGGAAAACTCCTCCCTCCTTCAGGGAATTATTGATAGGAAAATGCACTTTGATTATTCAGAATTTAACTGGGAGTCTCTTGAAGCAGAGGAACATCTGCCAGTCACCAGGAAAATCATTGTACCCACCTGGGGCTTCAATGAGTCTTTGAGATGTTTTGGGAAAGCATTTGGAGGAGTTTCCCCAAACTCTGCCTTTCCCTGGAGAAGCAGATCCAACTCAGAAGGGTCTTTATACCAATTTCAAACCACCTTTTTTGCTCAATGGTTTTTATCAATTTGCCTAAAACCTGCAATGTTCTTCTCTTCAGGATCCACTGATTGAAATCCCCCTGAATTGTTCAGTGATCACTTCAAATTCCTTTCCTTTTCTCCACTTCATATTTAGATTTTTGGCATCTAAAGCTGGAATGTTTCCTCTGCACAGGAAAAGTTTCCTCGGCAGTGTCAAAGCCAAATTGGTGATTGCTGCTGTTGAGGTGCCTCAGACCTGTGTGGTGCCTGATTTTCAGGAGTTTGGAGGACAAGATGGACAAGTCTGGGTGGAAAAACTGAGATCAGGAGCCCTTGAATTTTAAGAAAAGTGAAAGGACTTTTTTATCACCTTGAAATTGCAGCAGTGGAGAAATTGGGCTCAATGATGGAGTTTTCATGGAGGAAAACCCCTCAAAGTCAGAGGGGGGAATAACTTGACAGGCTCAAAGAAGACAACCAGGTGTAATCTTTGACTGGGGCATGTCCTTCCCTGCAGCACATCCTGCTGGAGAAGGACCTGGAGGTCCTGCTGGGGAAGCTGTCCCTGCCCAGCAGCGTGTCCTGAGGGCTGAGGACACCAATGAGACCCTGGAGAGCTTTGGGAAGGACATTCCCAGCAGGTCAGGGGGTGATCCTGCCCCTCTGCCCAGCCAGGGAGGCACATCTGGGGGCTGTGCCCAGCTCTGGCTCC
>JAOXXN010033872.1:0-11780 GCA_026770055.1 Myrmophylax atrothorax
AGGCTCCCCAGGGCAGTGGGCACAGCCCCAAGGCTGCCAGAGCTCCAGGAGGGTTTGGACAATGCTCTGAGGGACAGCGTGGGATTGTTGGGGTGTCTGTGCATGGCCAGGGGTTGGACTCAATGATCCCTGTGGGTCCCTTCCAACTCGGGATATTCCATGATTCTGTGATCTCCACATGAGTGAGGACAGTTCTAGCCATGAGAGGAGATGAGGGTCTAGTGTGCTGGTTGAATGATTAAAGGGGGAAGTAAATCACAAGTAGCAGTAGCTGATCTTGGTGAGCCAGGAGCTTGCACAAGCAGGCTGTCATGAGCAAGAAGAGGGGGAAGGAGCTCATGGATAGAAGGAGATTTCAATGGAGCCGAGCCTGCTCCAAACTTTCCCTGCATTTCTGCACCAACTTTTCACCCACTGTTTTTTGCAGAATAGGCTCTGAGGAGGATTAGTTCAGTTGGCCATGCATGTGGACCTCAAGCTAGGACTGACCTCCAGAACAGTCTGCCCTTTTCCTAGCACGCCCTTGAAGTGTCTGATGAAGACTTTTGTCATCTTTTGAAACATCTGAAGGGCAATTTGATCCAAATTCCTTTACATTGGTTCCCGTTTGGTGACTGGGGAACTGGAACTAGGGGACTAAATAAATTAGGCTTTACTTGGTGTAGGGAGAAAGAAACAAAAGCAGATGATGGAAATATTTGAAGAAGTTGCAGCATCTTGGGAAGCTTTCCTGTCTCTCCTGGTATCTTGGTTTTGGCTGTAACTGCATTCATTTATTTGGGGATGTTTCATGTACTTTTCAAACATATGATTAAATGAAAGGCAGAACCCAAGGGGACAGGTTTTGATATTGCTTGTGTCAGAGTAAAGACCAGATGTGTTAATAAGCCCACACAAGAGTTTTATCTTTAAATCAGTTGCTGGAATAGCACCTTCTGACTGTACATTCATACGCAGAGAGGGTATTTAAACAGCACATTTATGGTACAATCTGGGATTGTCCCAAGGCAGTTGTTTATAGCGTGTGCTGCTTTGGCACTTACATGTAGAAAGATTTCTCCTTAGGATGTGGATATTGGCTATTTTCCTGTACTCTTCAGTAGAGCAAATTCTCTCTGCAGCTGCATTTTTAATTAATACTGCACTTGAGCAAAGGCAGCGAGTGCTGGTATCTCCTGTGTCCAACTGCTGCTCTCAGTCGTGGGTGAAATTAAATTCTGTGAAATTGATTTGAGTGATTTTAATCAACTGGTTTTGGTTTTAACCAGATAACAGTGATTCCGACGTTGACATTCAGGAGGATGAAAGATCTGACAGTGAACTGGATGGGCAGATCATGAAGCAGCACACCAGCACAGAAGCTCTGCTGCAAGGTACTCTAACCCTCCCTTCCTTGCCTTTATTTAGAAAGATATGCTGGAATTATCTGAATAACTTCAGATAAAAAATTACTGTGTGAGAGAAACTCTGCCTTAGTATTGACTTAGAAATTGTTGAAGTAGCTTTATACAAAGCCTTAGGAAAGCAGTGCCATTTCTCATTGCAAAGCATTTATTTCTCTTTAGCTGTTGGCACTTGTTCTGGCAGAGTCTTCTTCAAAAGGAGACCTTCAGCGAGTCCATAAAAGGCACCTGCACTGACATGGGCACAGGTGGAACACACCTGAGCTGCTTCTTTCGGGAAAGGATGTCTGGCTTCTATCCTAGTTCGTCATGTGGAGTGGAATTGCAGTCTCTGGAACTGCAAATATGTGGAGCTCTTCTAAGTAGAATTCTGCTCTCCCCTCTCTGAGACCAGAGAAGGAAGCTGACATTCTCAAGTCAATGTAATTCAAGCATTTTTATCCTCCTTTCCATTGTTTTTCATAAAAGTAGAAAATTCATGATAAGTGCTAGAACCATTAATATTCCCTAAGGATTTTTACATTGCCATTTCTCAAGGAAAGGTTTGTACACAGGTTTTAGAGCTTTGGAACTGACTGTATAACTATTTACTAAGCTGCAGCTCAGAGGACACCATAACCAGGTGATGTGGGTACTGACTGCAGTCAGTCAGCTCTTAATACCAGTTTTAAGAGTACAAAGCTTTATTACAGAAGCTGTAGATTTTGCTACAAGTGTGTCTTAGTTAGAGTGGCCAAGACCAGCTTATTACTGTGTGTGTGTAACCAAAACTGTGTATGCTACACCTGCTGTGTAATTTTTAACGAACTGTTAACAATGGACCATTGGCAGCAGCAGCTGCCCAGGGCACACCCGACCCCTCAGGCTACAGGCTGGGTGTTAGAGAAGCCTGAGAGACAGGATCGTCACAACAATGACTCTGGTGGGATAACTCCTCTCCAAGGAGGCATAAGCACCTTCACACCCAGCCTGAGCGGTCATGTCCGCTCATGAAAAACATCCTATGACAGAGTTTAGATCGCCCATTGTGGAACTCCGCCCTGGGGGAGGCACTGGGCATTCCCACCTAAACCTGAGGGTATATAATCTTGGGGTTTGGGACTTCTGGTACCACTTGTCAGATCCAGAGGAGGACCAGAACAACAGGACTGCGACTACCACTCTTGACCAGACTGTGACATCATCCTCACAAACAGGTTTTTCCTTTCCTTTCACTCTGCACTCAGGGGCCCATGGGGGCCTCAGCGCAGGGGCCAACGAACACCATTCTGTTTGTGCCCCAGGGTGCTGGGTTATACCTCTGGATTTCGTGGGTTAAAACCAGTTTTTCTTTGTATCATTGCATTTGTTGTAGTATTTGTATTAAATTGTAACTCTGACTTATAATCTCTTTTGAGTTGGGTTCATTTCTCCTGTCAGTTTACCTTTAAACCAGCACAAAATAGAATTTTTTCTAGGATGAGCTTTGTTATCACTAATTACACTTAATGGAGACTCAAAAAGTGTTCGTCAGACTTTAAAACAAGTAGTTCAAATCTACGGGATGTTTTCTCTGCTGTGCTGTTTGGATTGATTTCTCTGCTTCTCTGGGTCTCTTCCTGGTGTTTAGTAAACTACTTCTGGCAGCTAATTATCCTCTTGACTTGCTGTTGCTTCCTACAACTCCATGACAGGAGTGTGGAGCCAGGTGGGGGTGAGGCTCTGCTCCCAGGGAGCAAAGGACAGGACCAGGGCAAAGCACCTCAAGTTGTGCCAGGGGAGGTTTAGGTGGATATTGGGGAAATTTCTTCATGGAAAGGGTGGTCAGACATTGAAACAGGCTGCCCAGTCAGTGGTGGAGTCCCCATTCCTGCAGGGATTTAAAAGCCATGTGGATGTGGCACTTGGGAACATGGGTTAGGGGTGGCCTTGGCAGTGCTGAGTAACACTGATTATCTCAGAGGGCTTTTCCAGCCCTGATAACTCTGTGGTTCTATATGTTTGACTGTATAACTCCCACTAAGTGCTGGAGACACATGGATGCAGCAGCTTCTTTAGAAAATCAGGGCTGAACATTCTCTGGCAGTTTGTCATTAAATGCACCAAGAATCTGTGTTTTTCAGCACAGGTAGTTTGCATTGAAAATACACTTAATTATCAAGGCAGCATAGAAAGGACATTATTTCTGTTAATTACTGCGGTTTTGCTGGACTCAATTCAAGATATTTCAATCACTTTCATTTGAAGCTGTGTGTCTTCTTGCATGGTGGTGTTGCTGAGGCACGTTTGTTCTCAGACTAAGGAGAAAGGGTCCACTGTGTGCGGTCCCTGTAGGTGCTGTTACACAGTTTTACATCTCTAATTTCCAGGTTATTTGTATGATAAGGCTTCCTCCCTCTGTCAGTAATAGGTGGGGAGGTACTGCAGTGTGGCTTGCCATTTCAGAAGCAAGATTCTCGGGGAGAGCTAATCCCTCTTTTTAGGCCTTCTTTTGCTATAATTGGGTAAAAACACATTTTCCAACACATTTTCACCCTCAAGAGCCCTTTCATCACCTCTGTCTAGATGTAGCAAAAATTCAAACGAAGTGCAGCTTTGACAATATTGCTCCTGGTTTTATTCTTTTAGTCAATTAAAAGACTTGAAGTTATAGGACTTAGTCTCTCATGGAGCAGAAAAGAGTGTTAGCTGGGAGAGACTTGCGGTGGTACAGAGAGGAAATCGACCCCTTCTTCCCCATGTGCCGAGAGGAACAGGTAGGAGCAGGGGAAGAGGGCAGCTGGAATGGGCTGTGGAACTTGTGTCTTTGTGGAGTTTAGTGCTGCTAGGTCAACAATACAGCAAAGCCAGCTTCAGGGAACCAGGAAGGGTGCTGTATCAGGAGGGAGCCTGGGTGTGAGGGGCTAGGAGGCCAGGCTGCCTTATTGAGCCTGTGAAACTACTCCTGTTTTATTATCACAGTATCACAATTACAGGCAAGTCTCCTCCTTTAATGGGCCTTATTATAATAAATCCATGTGTCACTGATCGTTTGCTTTTGTAACTTAGAAAATACACTGATTTATCACAGAATCACAGACTGGTTTGGGTTCGAAGGGACCTTAAAACTCATCCAGTTCCAACTCCAACACCCTCCACTAGCCCAGGTTGCTCCAAGCCCCATCCAACCTGGCCTTGGACAATACCAGGGATGGGGCAGCCACAGTTTCTCTGGGCAACCTTTGCCAGGGCCTCCCCACCCTCACAGGGTAGACTTTCTTCCCAATATCCCATCTATCCCTGCTCTCTGGCAATGGGAAGCCATTCCCCCTTGTCCTGTTCCTCCAGGCCCTTGTCTCAAGTTCCTCTCCAGCTCTCCTGGAGCCCCTTTAGGTACTGGAGGGGATTCTCAGGTCTCCTCAAAGCCTTCTCCTCCAGATAAACACCCCCAGCTCTCCCAGCCTGGCTCCAGCCCTTGGGGCATCTCCATGCCTTCCTCTGGACTCTCTCCAGCAGTTCCCTGTCCTACCTGTGCTTGGGACCCCCAAAGCTGGATGCAATATGATCTCTTACTTTTAATTTTAACATTATCAATATGAATAAAATTTCACATCCCCTTTTATTCTGTCTGGCAGTAGATAACTTGAGGCTGTTAGGGACATCCAGGCATCTAGTGTACTTGTCTGAGGTCCAACTGAGTTTATAATGGTGCTTGGACTAAGACTCTGGTTTTGTCAGAAAGCCAAAAACATTCTTTGAACATTGAAGATCTTAACCATCTGCAGTACAGAGAAACCTCTTGCCTGAAACAAGGCATAAATGAGTAGTTTGCAGCAGGATGGTAGTTCATGGGCAGATGAGGTGGACATCAGGGTAATAAAGAGTGCAAAGCCTTGTCCTGGGAATGCAGAAGCTGATGTGCTGGATCAGGCAGAGGGTCCATCCAGCCTGGTCTTCTCTCCCCACTACTGGCTGAAAGAAAATGTCTGGGGAAGAGTGTTAGGAACTTCCCTCAAGTTCCCTCCTGCTCTCAGTCTGTTTCAACCCCCATGAGTATTTACTGAGCCATATGTGGCTTCCACAAATTTAATCTAACCCTCAGATCTGTTTTCTCCTAAGAACCTATTTAGTCTCCCCTTGAACTAGGTGGATTTTTTCTTTACATACTATCAGAAGTGGCAGATTTTGAAGTGATGTTGTGATTATACGTGCAGATCCATCATTGCAGTCTCTTAGACCAGTCTGAAATGCATTTTGGCATCGCGAGACTCTCTCCCCTTCGCAGTGGTAGTGGTGGCAGGCTGGGACACAGCAGCTGGCACACAAGGCAGTGCTACAGAATGAAGCTGAATAGTCCATCCACCCTTACAGAACTGTGGAACTGTGCCTGTCTGTAATAAATCACCCTCTTTTCCACACTGCAAGGGTCTTTAAGCTCCTGTAAACCAATTATTCCAATGCTTTAACTCTTCTTTCCTTTTATAATGTTGCTATTAAGGGGAGTTTCTATCCTGTCCAGACTACAGAGACCATTCACGACCAAGAGAGGAACAACTTCAGCCTTTACTGTAAGAAGACAGCTTTATTAAACTCTGTTTTTCAGCAGGTAATCAGTCCAAACTTACACAGTGAGAGAGCAGCTCTCTCGGAGCCTCTTGCTTTGGCAGACCTGCCCCGGGGGATCAGTGTGGTAATGATGTGCTGACAGCTGGGCAGTGAGGGCACTGAATGCCTCTGGTACCCTGGATGCTGGGGGAAGGCTGCAGAGCCTGAATTACCCCTCACTTTTTTCAGTTCTGGAGGGAAAATAGAAGCTTTGACATAGAGATCTTCTCAGGTGAGCCTACATGGTCCTGTTTCCAAACCCCTCCATACAGCAGGCAAGCTGAAAAGCAGGAAAGTTGTGGTCTTAGTGGAAATTCTTTCTCCAGCTTGTGGCTGTGTTCAGATTTCTACCACAGAAATTCTGGAATGTTTTCCTTCCCTTTTAACTCCTCCAGGTGTGTAGAAATCACAAGTGTGAGATTGATACACAGGAGAGTGGAGGGATTCAGTTGAGAATGTGCAACAGCTGGTCTCTTTTTTCCTTCTCTCTGGTTCCAAAAAGAAGTTACATTTCTGAGTCCAAGAGACATGTAAGTGCATTTATCTTTACAAATACAAGATGGTAACAAAACTGCATGTTTTTTCAAAATGTTGCATTCTTCTCAGTTGTGGAAATGAGTCTTGATAAAAAAAAACCCACTCTGAAACCCACTGCAGCTGTCTGGGCATCACTCAGATGCTGTGTGATCCCATCCCTGAACTCTCAACTTCATCCTCAGGACCATCTGCCTCTTACCAGCACACAGCTTAGTGCAGGATGTGGTCTTCCTTCCCAAGTCATTCCCACAAACAATCTTTTCAGAAACCCTTAAGAAACAGGGGTCAGGTTCTCCTCACTGCTGTAGAGTGCTTGGAGCTTGTGTGTTTGAAAAAGAACAGAAGAAAATGTCTTGTTCAGAGTCATGCCACGCTGAAGTGCCCCCAGGGGGAATTTGACAGGGGTGTTGCACATGTGAACTTCTGCCACATACTCAGTTGTCCTCCTGGTGTCCCAGCAGTGCCAGCATGGCAAAGCTCGAGTCTCAAAAACATCACCAATCTGCAGTTCCCACCCTCAGTGAGGCTTCCGGGTGCTCTTTCAGAGGCCAAATTAAATTTAGATGTCTGCACAGAAGGGAGAGCTGTAGACCCAGCATGGCATGGCATCAGGTGGGCAGAGGTGAGTCAGGAACAGCAGCTGTGACACTGTGACTCTGGTGGGCACTGAGTTCTTACCTTTCCAGTCCATCAGGGATTAAGGAATATTGTTTGCCTTTCTGAAAATCCCTCTCTGATTTCTTGGAAGTTACCAGAATGTACACAGCAACAGAGAAATCTTCTCTGCCCTGGCCACTGCTGTCTTCCTAATAGCTCCTGAGCAACGTTGTTGTTTGCAGGCATCTCCTGGCATGTGTTTGCCATAATCCAAACTCTATGGAAGTGAGATGAAAGGGTCTGGGTTTCACATATTCCATGGTGGTGGCAGCAGAAGGCTGAAGCACAAGGAGTGGGTCTGACACGAAAGTACTTGGCTGTGCATTAGCAGGGTTCAGGTTCTCCAGCAGTTTGAAGGTAATATATGAAATCAAGAGGAAAAATTTCACAAGTGCACCTGTGCAGAACACCTCAGAAAACTCCACCAAACTGATACTGCTTTTGAAACTTAAAAATAAATTCCTTCCATGTGAACTTCCCCAAAGGCAATTTTATTCTGACTTTATACGTGTGGTGTATGTGGGTCCTTGTGGCTGTGCTCCTGGAGGGAATATACTTTTCTAGTAAACCAAATCAAGTCCTAATTGTAAACCTTATAAAAAAATTTTTGGGAGTCAGGTTAGTCTCTTATTCCTTGCGTCTTCAGGTCACATGGGAGAGAAAAACAGTGTTTTGAGCCACTGGATCTGATTGTTAGTATTCTGAGGAAACTAACCTGGGGAGGGAGAATGCTGATGCAGCTACACTTACTTTCCTGTATTTCTGTGTGGATTGCTGCAGATTCCTGTTCCCCAGATAAGAGTCTTTGCAGACTTTAGTTCCCTTATACAGCAGCTGTTGGGCAGTATTACCAGGCTCATGTAGCTGGGGAAGGGCAGCAACCAAGTTTGTTTAGCAATACCAAAAAAGAGGGGTGTTTGGAATCCAGAGAAATTAATTTATCTTAAATTGAGTTTTCTTCTTCCATCTTGGCATCTGATCTTAGCGTTGTCTGTGGCTGTAGGTTTTAGGTCAGGAGATGCTCCCTGGAGTGGAGGAGGTGTTGCTGTGCGCTCTCAGCTGGACCATTGCAACACTGGACCTGGTGGAGAAGGAGGAGAGGCTGTAGGTCTGAATTGGTGGGAGACAGGTCCCTCACGTCCAAGTGGATTTACTTTTCATGGAGGTGTAAGAAATAAATTAAGGTCTGCTCTCCTGGGCAGCAGCTGTGGTGAGCTTAAAGAACCCTTGGATTTTGGCAGTGCCTAGAAAATGTTGCTGAGATCAGAGCCTTGTGCTAAGGGAGGCCATTGTCCTGCTCTGCTCTGCCCTGGAGCAGCCTCATGTCAGGTCCTGGGGCAGTTCTGGGCACCACAATATCAGAAGGATCTAAAGCTATTGGAGAGTGTGCAAAGGAGGGATATAAGGATGGGGAAGAGTCTGGAGGGGAAGGATCTGAGGAGCAGTTCAGGGCACTTGATCTGTTCAGTCTGGACAAGAGGAGCCTGAGGTCTGTCCTCATCAGGGTCTGCAGTTTCCTCATGAGGGGTAGTGGAGGGGCAACTTGGATCTCTGCTCTGTGTGAGCAGGGACAGGACACGAGGGAACAGCTGGAGCTGTGGCAGGGCAGGGTTAGGTTGGATCTCAGGGAAAGGTTCTTTCCCCAGAGGGTGTTGGGCACTGACCAGGCTCCCCAGGGCAGTGGGCACAGCCCCAAGGCTGCCAGAGCTCAGGGAGTGTTTGGACAACACTCTCAGAGACAGGGTGGGACTGTTGAGGTGTCCTGTGCTGGGTCAGGAGGTGGACTCAGTGGTCCTTGTGGGTCCCTTCCAACTCAGGGCATGCCATGGTTCTATGATTAGAGAACACAGTGGCCAAAGCACACAACAAGCAGAAAGTTCAGGCAGGAGGTTTATCCTAGTTTTCACTATGTGAAAGGGAATGTGATGCAGAGGAGAGGGAGGTGTCTTCTCTGAGCTCATGCTGTGTATTTGCATTAAGCACTGGAGACGGCAGATCTCCAGACCGGGAGCAAAATGTTTCAGCTGCAAATCCGCTCTCCCCTCCCCATGGGCTGTCCGGACCTCACAGGTTGTGCATTGCTTCTTGCTGTCAGACACAGGGTTAACGTGTACCCACTGCTGGGTGAGAAGCTGGAAATCATTCCAGTCCTGTGGCTCCACTGTAGGAAGCTGTGCAGGCTGGTACGATGGCAAATATCACACAGAGGGAAAATGGCAAATGCTTACGGGCTTCAAATCATGGATGCATGTTCTGCTCTCTGATGCTTGGTGGCTGTAAACCATGGGGATGCACGGAGATTAGATTTGACTCCAAAGCTGCAGTGAATTACAGTCTGGTCATTACAAAAATTTTTATCAATTACCACTTTGTAAAGCCTGTGCTGGCTGGATTCCCATTATCTGTAAGGAAACACAACAGGCTCCCACCCGCTTCGAAGCTGCGTGAGTTTCAGTGGCCAGAACAACGCAGCACTAGGCTCACAGTGAGCCGAGCCCAGGTGAGCTGAACCCAGGAAATCAAGTGAGACCTTCCCCAGCTCTCCCTGCCCCATGCACGTGACTCCTGTTTTTTGCCTCCCCTCCAGTGCACACAGAAACACACTATGGCCATCTACCTGTCCGTGCTCCCAAACACGGAAACTTGCAGGTTTATGATCTGGAAGTTAATACGGAAATCTGCTTTCTCTCCTCTTTACAGCTTAGTGCACAGGTGAAACCCCAGCCCCTCTACCAGCAATCTCTCCAAGGAGTGTCCCAGGGTTGTGGTCCAGCACCTCTGCATCCTGGGGTCTCATCTGGGAGTCTCCCAGTGTTGCACTGCAGGATCTAATCCTGCTGATCCCACAGTCTCTAGTCAGGGGGGTGCTCCTGGCTTAAACCATGTAGGGATCCAAGTCTGGGCAGCACCTGATTCTCATGTTCCTCCAGGTGTAAGGAGTTAGATGCCCTTAAGATGTCCTGGAAGAGCAGCATCCTGCAGACCTTCTGTGAGCATTCTCTAAGCTCTTCCCATGGCATTTTGAAGTGTGGTATTCTGTCAACTCCTCTTACACGGTATCTTGATTCTTTATCTTCAGAATCTCTCTCATCTTTGTCTTATTTTAGGAGCTTCAGGCAGCTTTCTCCTTTTGAGGTAATAATTCCCAGTTTTACACTATATGCTGAGCCTTCTACGGAGCAAAATTGCAGTTAAACTCTTGGAGCCATCTGTAGGACTGGGCAAAAATGGTGTTGTGTTGTTGTCTAATGATGTCAGTTGTAGTCATCTCCAAATTTGTATAGTTTAGTCTTGCATTAATTAGAGCAAAAGTCTCCAAAGCTTCTGTCCAGAAATCGTACAATATCCATCTCCTCTGCCTGTATTATTAACAACGCAATGGATAGAGGACACTGCTTTTTATCTAAAGACATAAAATCCTTTATCTGCCTTGATGCAACAAAGGCTTTTTGGTGAGTTAGGGATGACTTAGGCAGCTTTTTCCTACCACTAACTTAGACCAATCTGAGTCAATGGGACAAAAGGGACCTGTCATCTTTTGTACTTTGGAAGGTACAAAAGAGGTTTGTCAGGATATATTTTAAAGCTGCTTTCTTTTCATGCTAAAAACAGTAAATATTTGATTGTCTAGATTGGAATAATCTGTATTTGGCATAGAGGAAGCTGGTGATGGCAGGAGATAAACAGATGGTGAAATAGGATGATCACAGAATGGCTCTAAATAGGATCTGATGAATGTTGAAGGGGGACTGCAGGAACAGGGCTATCACCCAGGCAGCCCATACGCAGCAGTTCCCCTTTCCCAACACCTTCCAGGGTCCCTCCCTAGCAAAGGAGACCTTGGTAGCATCTTCCCCATTTTCTAGGGCCTCTGCATTGCCAAAATAGCAAAGCACAAGCATGGTCTCCCTTTTCAGTGATCTCCCTGGAACCCTGAGATCTCCACCTCTCCCTTCAGACTTACACATCAGGCTCTCAACAGGAAATTTTTGAGGTTTCCCTTGGCACTGCCAGGAATTCCTGTAAGAGATGTCAGTCCCTCCTGGAATACTGGAAAGGATCTCAGCTTTCTAAAGGACAGGAGGTTTATGACATGAAAAAACAGGCTTTTGTTCTCTGAGTACCAAAGCAGAGGAAGGAATATATCAATTCACAGATTTTTTGGGGTTGGAAGGGACGTCTCAAGATCATGGAGTCCGACCCCTCTGCTCAAATCGTATGTTTGACGTCGTTTTCCAGGACCACATCCAGCTGGGTTTTAAATATCTCCATTAATAACTCCACAACTTCTCTAGACAACTTTGTTCCAGTGTTTGACCACCTTCACAATGAAAAACCAAAGTGCTTTCTTGTGTTCAGATAGAATTTCCTGTTTCTTAATGTGTCCATTGCCTCTTGTCCTGTTAGAGCTGTTACAAGGTAGCTCTGGAAATACCATCCTGGCTGGAGCTACTGTCAGACGCACCCTCTTCTACCATCTCCTGAGCTCTGAGGCCTAGCAAAGGGGGGAACCTTCTGTGCACTGGGATCTCATCCTCTCACTGTGTCATAGTTCAGCAGATGGGACCAGTTATCTCTGTGTATGGGTGATCAAAGCCATGTATTCTACCCCCTCTATTC
>JAOXXN010033873.1:0-11779 GCA_026770055.1 Myrmophylax atrothorax
CTGGGTTTGGGGGTTAAACCCAATTTCTCTTTGTGCCATTGCATTTATTGTAATATTGTTATTAAATTGTAACTCTGCCTTATAATCTCTTTTGAGTTGGGTTCATTTCTCCTGCTGGTTTACCTTTAAACCAGCACATTATCTAACAAAAGAAGGGAATGGCAGCAATGAGGCCAGTGAATAATCAGGATCAGAAAGAGCAGACATGGAAAGTGGAAGATGATGGCAATGCTGGAACTGAGTGGCACGGAGTGCTGGACAAAGAGCCATGAACCCTCCCCTGACCTGGCTTTCCTCCAGCAATGAGGGGATGTTGCACCTTCTACTCTCTGCTCCAAGGGTTGGTTTGTTATTTGTCTACAAGCTGAACCTGTTTCCAAGAAGAAACAATGGTTATTTTTATTTTACTTCATTGTTGAGCTGGAAAAAACCCATCCCAAATATAAAATCTACGCCACAGTAGAATCCAGTGTGAGCTTCCCTACAGGAGCAGGAAACTGAGAAGAAACAAATCCCTGCTCACTGACCACACTTCTGGACTGAAGTATAAGAGGAAGGAAAACCTACACAGAGCATTGTTACATAAACTAGCCATCCTTGGCTTGACACAGTGTTCCTGGCTCGATGGGCCCATGATGCCTCAGGCCACCCGTAGGTGGACAAATCGAGGGGTGGATTTAACCATGAACACTATTAAAGTTATCCACAACTGTGAAGCGTGCTTGCCACTGTGAGACCCCAGTGAACGGAAAAAGAAGAAGAGCTGCAGAACCCCCTGCAGAGGATCCTGCAGATGTGGCGCCCGGAGCCGCCGCCCACAGTGCTGGGCGACCCACAGGGGCCGGGGCAGTTGCTGGCGGGGTGGCTGCCGGGAGGGCAGTTGCTGGTGGGGCAGCTGCCGGGAGGGCAGTTGCTGGCGGGGTGGCTGCCAGGAGGGCTGTTGCTGGCAGGGCTGCTGCCGGGAGGGCAGTTGCTGGCGGGGCTGCTGCCGGGAGGGCAGGTGCTGGCAGAGCCGCTGGTGGGACCATTACTGGCGGGGCTGCTGCCGGGAGGGCAGTTGCTGGCAGGGTGGCTGCCGGGAGGGCAGTTGCTGGCAGGGTGGCTGCCGGGAGGGCAGTTGCTGGCGGGGCTGCTGCCGGGAGGGCAGTTGCTGGCGGGGCCGCCGTGAGGGCAGTTGCTGGCGGGGTGGCCGCTGGGACTGTTCCTGCCTCTGCTGCTGCCCGGGCTGCTGTCGGGGCTGCTTTCGAGGCTGCCGAGGCTGTTGGGGCTGCTGCCAGGGGGATAGTAACCCCACTGTGAGAATAGAGACTCCTAAGAAGAAATGACCCTAGTGAAGGACATGAACCATCAGATGAAGACAACTTGAGCTGAACTGCTTGTTTCCCATCTGAAGTACCCACTCCATCTGAATAGACTGTTAGCTATAATATGGAGGGGTGGAAAATAGCCCTAGGACTGTTCAAGCGCAGAAATAAATGAATTAAAGGTATGAGTGACATAATATGGTATAGAATAAGGGGGTGGAATGTTATAGGGTTACCTAAGTGAGCCTAAATTTAGACTTTAAATCTAGGGGTAGGCCTGGAGCTGTCAGCTGACTTGAGCTAAACTGAGCTAACAGCTGACAGTTTCTAGCCAATAATAATGTATTCTATACCATATTACGACATCATTCTCCTAAAGAGTAAAGGCCTGGGTAGGAGTGGCTTAGGCGGTCACTTCTTGGCCTTCCCCTTGGGAGGAGGCACAATACTGGCCCGGGGGGGATGGAGAGGGCCAGGCCCACCACTGGCTCACCGGTTATCTCGGGAAAATATAATGTGTTGTTCTGGTTCTCTCCTTTCTGCTTGGGTTTGTCTCCCTGGGGACTAAGTTTTTTGAGTGGTGTGTAGTTAAGATGTAGAATTTGTGAGTTTGTTAAGAAGTGAGGAATTGTTTCTTGTTTCTGGCTTATGTGAGCGTGTATTGTACTTTCTTCTGTTTTTCTCTTTCTTTCTGTAAAAATACCTGTGGTGTTGGCATAAACGTGGTTTAAAGGGTTTTTTCCCCCTCTCCTTCTTCCTTCCTTTGGTGGACTGAAAGGGGCATTTCTCTCTGCTTGGGGGAGCTGGCAGTTTGCTAGCTCAAACCAAGACACGCAGGAGCTGAAGGTCTCTGCGTAGTCACTGCAGCTGCCTCCTGAGCTACTCAGAGCATCCACTTAGAGACCTCTCTCGTTTCATGGAGCCCGAAGGGTGTCTTGGGTCACAGGTTACAGCAATACCTTCCCCGAATATTTATAAAAACTTCTTTGGAACACCTTGTGCTGACCTCCTTCAGTTCCTTTCCTCCTTGACTTTCTGCAGGGATTTGCATACCATGCTGAAAGCAGGACAATACCTGTCTGATCTGATAAGAAAACTCATTTCCTGCTAGAGTACAATTTTTATTTTTATTTTACATATGAGCACATGATGCTGCAGAGTAGTCATTAAAGGCAATGAAGCATCCAGAAGTTCTGAGCTCCTGACTTTAACCATCAGGAAGAAGATGACACACTGACTGTTTTCAAAGTGCTAAGGAAACTTAATGCTTCCAAAGGGCTTCATAACATATTTGATGTCCTCCAGGTTGTTTGAAAAGAAAAATACCAAGGCTTCAATGGACCTTTCTTTCCCTTTATATTCTCCAAACAAGCAACTACAAGAAAGGTTAAACCAAGATAAGGAAGAAAGGAAATCAGCAGAAATTCCTGTTGTACAGATCTTTGCACAATTCCCATCTCACGTGTCTGGAAAGACCACAGATATTGGGCCAAATGAAGACAAGAGGAGGCACTGCAACCTCTGGCAGGTGGGATGGAAAGCACAAAACAAACCCAAAACACTCAGGCAGGCCCAAAGAAATTTTGGAGGAACAATTTGTAAAAGAGCAGTTTCCTGGGAACAAGGCCACAATATTTATGTTGCAAACTTCAGCAAGGCTTTCTCTGGTTCCTGGCTTAAAAATAATACCAAGATTGGTCCACTTTGTCATTTTCTCCTCCTTATGAGCAGATCTTAGATCACTCTCATTTGCTCAGTCTGGTTACACTTGAATTCCTCTGATTTTATGTGGGTGAGCTGAAGTTAGTTGGGAGCAGGCAGGGGAAGTATAAACAGAGTATAAATAAATTTTGGTTGGTAAAAGATCAGTTTTGCTACATCCAGGATGCTGAGAGCACCCAGGGCCATGGGAAGTTCCCTGTGACTATGGGGGTTTATACAATGTTTTAATCTCACAATTAAAACACACCATAAATCTGTGTGTGACTGTATGGAATCCACCTGCTCTGTTGAACTAAAGGGGTGAGGAAATGGAGGAAGTTACTCCTAATATTTGAAAACAAAAAAAAAAAAGAGAGACTAATTAAAGGAATGCATGAACCCTTAGCCATGTGAGGAATCCCTCCCCCTGCAAATCATGACACTCCCTGTGTGGGGCAGGATTATTCCTGTGGCCAAGGGCTGGCAGGATTAGGTCTCAACATCAGTCCACAAAAAGTCCTCATAAGTCTCCACAATTATCTGAGTTATTTTGCCCTTTGGAGAGGATTCTTTCAACTGAAGCTCCACCAATAGATTCAGTGTCTCCTCGGAGCTCTCCTTATTGGTTTGTAGGTGTTTTCTTGCACTCACAGGGATTGGAACAGTGTCTGGAGGTTTCATTTGGCAACACAAGGCAAGGCTGGTGCAAGAAGAGCTAAGCTGGACTGGTGTTAAGCTTGGCTTTAGGTCATCATTACGAAGGGTCAGAGTTCATATACTGAAATATATATATATTTATATAAACATATAAATGTAATAGAAGCTGATAGGAGCTCAGGCTCTCCATTAATTCAAGCAATGGCAGCGTGTTGCTGTTTCCCTTGAGCCGCTGGTTACAAGATTCCAGTGTCAAAGGATCTCATCATAGATGCAGAAACACATATGGCACGAGGCTTTGCAGCTTTCAATATATAAATGACCAAAAAGTCCCCTTTTCTCATTTCATTTCATTTCAATCATGTTAGGACTCCATAGTAAAAAGGATGGTATATATTGTAGTACATATCAGTAAAGTATCACCATAACACAGTCACAGATCAGGCATCCTCCTGTACTGAATTTTCAGCCTTGCTCCAATCTTACACTGTTTTATTGAGTTATACAGCAGTGTATTTAGAAGATCATTACCACAATCTCAGTTTAATAGTGTCTATCACTTTTCTTATGCATCATGAAAAAGAGACAACAAAAGAGAGTTTTAAATTTGGAATCTTCTTTGGCACTTGTTGAAATAGAATTGCCCCTTAAAATTGAGTGTCTGAAACTAGTCATGTACCAGAACACTCCAACAGAGTGGATTGCATTTGTGGCACCTTGATCCTTCTGAGCAATGCAAGGGGCAGGACCTGTCCTGTGTGCCCACCTGGCCCTGGCCCTGGGCACGTGGCTGTGCCTCTGCTGGGGCCCAAAGGCACCAGTTTTCCCAGGAGTGGGCAGGGTGGAGGTTTTTTGCCTCCTGCTGTAATCCCAGCACTCGACTCAGTTCCCTGCTGCCAGGGTTGAGGTGGTGGAGAGAAAACAAGAGCTCACGTGGGAGAGCAGAAGTGTTCCCATGGCCAGCTTTAAAGCATGGAAATAAGAAGTTCTGCTCGGGGGGGTCTTTAGAACACACCTCCCACAGCCTCAAACCAGGCAAGGCAGCAGAAGGCGGCCCCTTAAGGACCATTTGGGTTTCATCTTGACACAAAAGTGTGCACTGGCATCCCTTACCAATCAAGTCATCACCTGTCCAGCATCTGTCCATCATCTCCCACGGCCACCCAAAAAGCTGTGGATCCAGGTTAGGATGGACACAGCCCTGAGTGATTTCCAGAACAGCACTGACTGCAGGAGTGATGATATTTGGAGTTGCAACAGAGAAGGTCAGACCCAGCTTTGCACTGGAATTAATCTCAGTTCCTGGGCTGTTCCTCCCCCTGTTTCCAGGTTCAATGCACACCCCCTGAGCTTCAGAAAGCTCTGCTGTTGCAGGACTGTCCCACTGAGGAGGCTCCACAGTTTTGCCCTGTCCCTTCCAAAGGGACAGAATCTGAGCAGTGTTTTGGCCCATCAGTCACTCCCACAACCACTGGAAGAGCAGCAGACACTACACAGCCCTACCCAGGGGCAAGGAGGGAGGGGTAAGGGGACATTCAACCCCGTACCTGAAAACAGCTCATCTGGCACAAACTCTCATGGTTCCTCTAATGAGTTGCTAAATGACAAGTTTCCAGCCTGGTAGCACAGAATCTGGGCTCAGCACAGGCAGGAGGAAATCCCTTCTCCATCCAGAGCCCATTTCCACATCAGCTGGATCTAGTCCCTCTGCAGTTTCAGGTTTCCTGGTTGTCCTCAGACCAGCTGGGATCCAGAGCTTGGGGCCATAGCTATTATCATCGTGCTGTGATGCTCAGATCCTGATTTTAATTTATCTTTTTTCCAAAAAGAGCCACTTGCTAAACACAGTTTAGGTTCTGTGGCAGAGTTTCACATCCCCCAGTCTGCCCACTTGGGACTGGTGAACAGTGAACTTTGGGTTTAGCAGGAAAACTAAATGTAGATGCAAGAGTGAGGAAGATGTACCTGAAATGCAGAGCTTCTTAATGGTTAGAGCGAGAAAAGACATTCCATGTTGCCCAGAGTGCACCATCAGAGGTCATGGCACAGCTCCTGGAGCTCCTGCCCCACAAGCACCTCTGGTGGCTCAGCCTTGCACCGAGTTCCTGCTGGGCACAGGAAAGCCCCAGCTGTGCCACCTTCTCCCAGTGCCTGCCACTGGGGAAACAGGTTGGCAGGGAGAGCTGGAGTTCTGGTGGGGCAGCCCAGAGGCACCTGCTTGCCAGGAAATGGTGTTTGCTCCTGGGTCCCTGTTGCTCCCACCTTCCCCAACGGTGCATTGCAGATGTGATATCACAAGTCATGACTTACATTTACACAAACCACTGTGACCCCCGAGATGAACACAGTTCTTTGGGAGATTTGATCCATGGCACAGAACAAGCCTGAAAAGAAGTGAAAAATGAGTATTCAAGAGTTTCACTTCCCATCGATTTGTTTCAGATTTTAGAGAATCATAGAATTATGGGATTGTTAAGGTTGAAAAGGACCTTTCAGATCAAGCCCAACCATCAGCCCAGCAGCACCACCATGACCACCACTAACCAAGTGCCACCTCAGGTACCACATCCATGTGGGTCTTGAACACTTACAGAGATGGGGACTCCACCACTGCCCTGAGCAGCTGTGCCAGGGCTTTATTTAGGGGGTTGGGGGTTGTTTTTTAAGGTGTAAGAGCTGTAATTCTGATCCAAAACACGGCACTCCACACAGGTTCAGGGAGACCAATATCTGAGTTACTGCCTTTCAGCAGGAGTTGTTTGTGTGTGGTCAGCAGATGAGCCAATGCCCCTGTGTGTCAAAGTCTCTCCTGTTGGTTTGTTTTGGTGTTTCCCTAAAATGTTACTTTGAACCATTTATTCCATTTGCCAGGTAATATTGGGAATTATTAATGCTGCAATCCATAACAAAATAAATCATCAACAGCAAACCAGAAAGGTCTTACCAGGACAAAACCGATCATTTAATAAATCCCCAGGCTTCAAACACTGAATTATTGCTTTCTGATTTGAGTTGCTTGTATTTCTATTTAGGGCAATGCAATTCCAACTGAAAGGTCTCACGGAAAGACCAATCTCAGACAGCATTTTTAAAGTTTGAGTTTCTCTGAAAACTGCAAACTCTCACTGCAGGAAGAGGGGAGAAGAGCAGGATAACAAACCTCCCCAATTCTGAGCTGTTGATATCCTTTCAGCTCAATGGAGTTGAGGCGCAATGGATCACAATGTTCTTTCCCTCCCTCAAAAACAGTGTTGAAATTCAACTAACATCAGCTCAGAGAAAATGTTCATAGACTGTTTTTCTGGACTTGGGCTTCAGCTGAACTAATAATTTCTCCCCAAGGCCAGCCTGGTTTATCAGCAGAGTAACCCCAGGAGAGATTGCAATGCACTGTTCTAAAGGAAACCATCAGACTCCAGGAATATTTTCCCTCTGGGACCAACACGGTCATTTATATCAATGTAGCAAAGAAAACATTTGCTGTGAGAAAAAGGCTTCACTGCATTATATGAATATAATAAATTAAGGCTGGCTGTTTGGAATCTGGGTTTCATTTAGGCCATGAAAACAAATCTGCAAACATTTGCCTGAGCTCCAACTATTTGTTCTTCCTCTGAGAACATTAATGTGGTAAGATCTCCCCCAAATACCTCTCTTTCTTTCCATATACCTTTTAAGAAGAGAACAGGGTGTGATCAGGAGTGCCCTGTGTTCACCTTCCCCACTTTATCCAGCTCTTAGGGACAGACAAACACCCAAAACACTTAAGATAAGGCTTCACAGGGGATTTAAGTCCCTGATGGCTCTATAACAAAGTACCCATGGCTGCATTTTGGAACTCTCATGTCCAGCTGTGCCTCAGGAAGGGAAACAGTGAGGAAAACCTTCCAAGAGGTGATGTTAACATTTATTTACTGCCCAGTGGATTTCCATAATGGCTAAAACCAGCACCATGTTAGAGGCTCCATCTGCAAGTTAAGGGATTTCCTCTATAAGCCTTACTTTGCTTTAGATCTGTACTTATGCACTAAAAGGAATGTCTTTCTATAACTAATTAAATTTATATTTTTAGAACTGTTCACTTCTCCTTATGAAAAAGAAGATTTCTGAGTTGCTTCTCCTTACCACAACAAATCCTGCTGTATGTCATCAGCCTGAAGCCCTGTGCACTTTGTCTGCCTTATGTGACTCCTACACGTGGCCCAGATCATGTGCCCTGCCTTTGCCAAAAGTCAATCTTTAATCCACTGCAGGCTTGGTGACCTCCTTATGAGCATTCCAGGTACAGCCCAGCCTGGGTTTACACATTGCCAGTCTCTCCAGCACACGAGCAGTGAGCCATGGCAGTGTTTCCATGGGCAATGTGCTGCCAGCAGCTGATCCCACTGCAAACACCCTGGGCATGGGAAGGGAAGGGAAGGACCTCTCTGGCTGAGCCTGGCCCAGACCCCTCTGCTGCAGGTGCATCTGGCTGGGCCTCACAGGAGCTTTCTGGCCAGGCTGGATCCAGCCACTGCTTCTCCTCAGAGGACTTTCAGGCACGACTGAGCACAGGCCCCTTGTCCAAGAGCTTTGGATAGATGTATGTACCCACAGACAACTTTGGATCCCGAAAACCAGGGACTGAACCACCTCCACCCCAGTTACAGACATAGAAATGTTCCTTAGCTCTTCAGGCATCTGCCAGCAGATGTTGTCCTGGAGCCCATGGGAATGACTGTCTGTCCTGGGGGATTTACTGATGTACACAATGTGTGTAAAAATGGTGGGGCAGGGGCAGAGGCAGAGGAGGGGGCAGGGGTGGGAAGGAAAGGGGCAGGAAGGGAAGGGATAAATGGAGAAGAGGGCAGGCAGACAAAAACTGTATAACAAATCCCCTTAAAACTCCTCCATGCTACAACAAGCAGTGTTATGGAATCCAGTGAATAAGCAGAAATGGATCTACACAATGCAAGGGGAAATATGAACACAGACTCCTCAGAGCAAAGCAGAGGTTTGCCCTTTCCACAGGTATCACAGATTATCCCTGCTGGAATATTTCTGTCTTGAATGCAGAATAAGTAGAAATAGGATTTCTTTTGGTTTTTGGAAGAACTTCTCTGAACCAATAGCCAATTTATTTTACTTTACAGAAGCTGTTCTACAACTAGGTAGGGAGACAGATGGAAATCTTGCACTTCCATGTCATCAGCCAGTTTGTTGTTAGCTGCTTTCTAAGTGTCCTGAACATCTGATAAATGAGAAAAATCCAGAGTCCTAAATAAAATTGGATCCCCTTCCATGCTAATTGGACTGTGCTGGCTCCCTCCATTTGTTTTGTATACAGGAGATAAACTGCACAAATAGTTATGGGGAGTAACTGTGGGAACAGTGTAATTCTGTGTCCTTTCTGTGTTCCCTCAGCCTCCCACTTAACCCTGTGCTAATATTGTGCTGTTTTTAACCATCTGCAATTGATTGCTTTGAATGATCCACATCCTGATGTCACCCTGGCCACAAAATAAGCAAGTTCATAAACACCTGCTGGGGAGGAGAAGGCGGGAGGTCAAAGACAGGAATGTCTGTCCTGCCTGGGCGAGGGCACTGCTGGCAGGTTCCCAGGTTCCCAAGGTTGTGTCTTGTTGGCACAGAGAGGAGCAGACAAGCCCTGTGGAGTGGGACACAAGCTGGGGACACAAGGCAGGCAGAGACCTGTGCTCTGGAAAGGTCACTCACTGCCCAGTCAGGAGCACAGTTAAACCCTGCCCCTCCTCCCTGCGAGTTGTTGTCAGTCTGAATCAAGATTGCTCTCTTGAAAGTGCCAGATCCACTCCCAGAGCAGGTAAACACTCGTATTTCCCCTTAAATATTTACAGTAGAACAGAAAGCAGTCCAAGTTTTGCTCACTTTGCCCCAGGAGTGTGTCCAACCACTGTGCCATTTCACATCTGGGCAGGGTTGGACTCCACTCGTTGCCATGCAGGGCCTTTCTGAACCATCCCCTTCTGTTCCACAGCTCCCTCCATGGGGCCTCTCCCACACAGTGCAGTGTGTGCTGGGCCCTTCCAGGGACATGGGCTGCCAAACTGAACTTGTACAACTGGATTTGATCTGCAGCATGTTGAGCAAATACACCACTGTCTTTATAAAAAAAAAAAAGGTGAAAGGAAACCTCAGGGAACATGTCCCTGAGCCGACCTTTAATGCCTTAGAAACTCCTGCACAAACAAAGACAAGACAAGAAGGAAGGTTCATTCTACAAAGGCAGCAAGTTTTGTCAAAGTGCCATACCTTCTGGATGGGACAAGTGGCCCCGTGGCAGAAGGGGAAGGCACGGAGGTTTCTTTCCCTGCGTTGGTGAAGCACATTCCCATTCCCACAGGACATCCTCACGAGGAACCATCCCCTGGAGTGTAGCCACCTAATCACAGATGTGCAGTTGACTGAAAAACTTCTCCTCCAAATGTAGCCACCAGGAGAGGATTTATTGTCAGACTCAAAGGGTGTTGCAAATGGGATCTCACTGTGTCATTTAGGGTGAGCCTGCAAGCCCCATCTTCCTGCAAAGACTGGGGTGAGAGCAGAGGAAGTTGGCTCACAAACTTTGCAAAGCAATTGCAGATACTCTGAAGGATCAAACCCCGAATTTGTCTTGACAAAATTAGAGGTAGGTCAAAGAGCAGAGAACCAGGACCTTAAAGAGACCCACCCTCTGACCCAGGGTCAGTTCTGTCACTGCAATTGCCTCCAGTTGTTTGTCAAACTCATTCCTGAAATCCTCTGGTGGTATTTCATGTGCTCCCTGTGTGGTTGGGTTTTTTCCCCAAGACTTAACTACATTTACTGCTAGAAGAGTTTTTACAAAATCAACCCAAATCTCTCTTAATGTGATCAGAGTCTTTTTTATTCTGTCTTGTCCACTGTGGACATAGAGGACATCCTGTTTTCCTTTCTTTTGCAGCAGCTTTTTGAAACCTTCAGATTTATGTTCCACCCTCCTTCCTTCAGTTCCTTTTAAACTGAGAGAATTGGGGCTGTTTTAATCTTTCCCTTAGACCTCTGAGCACCCTCCCAGCTTCCCTCCCAATGCTCTTCAGACAGCCTTTCCTGAAATATAGCACCCAAAGCTGGACCAGGACCCCATTTAAGGTCTTCCTATTGCTGAGCAGAGCAGATACATTCCCCTCTTTCAAACAACGCTCTTTCTTGCACACTCTCATGCAATGGTGACCTCTGATCACAGCAGACCATTGTCAATGAGCACCTGGGTTGTGGTTCCCTCTACCAGCTGCAATTCCTTCCCTGCTGCCTTGGAGCACGTGGTCCAACTGAACCTTTTGGAACCAAACTAAAAGTTGAGGGCTCCAAGTCAGATCTCCATGGCCCCATTTTCCCAGAGGAAGGCCAAATGCCATGGTTATGAGCCCCATTGGGATGTTTTACAGAACTGGCAGGTACTTTGGGGGTTTGGGTGCCAGTAGGTGGAAGGAATGGCTGTTTTACACACGTGGATTCATCTTTGTGATGTGGAGTTCGTTTACCAAAATACACACAGGGCAAGACCACCAAGACCTTCCCAGCACCTTCCTGTGCGTGGCATTTCCTTCAAGCACCTGCACAAACCCGACCAGTCAAGGTGCTTCCTGAGTCAGTGACAACCTGCTTACCAGGGGACTCATCCAGTCACAGCAGGTCACCTCAGTGCAGTCAACAACCTGTCCCCACTGGCCCTTCAGGAAGACCTTGGTCCTTTGATCCCTGAGCTCTGCAAAAGCAGCCACGTCACCAGGTCAGGTGGGGTAATCTGAGCCCTGAGATCTGTCACCGGGTCAGGTGGGGTAATCTGAGCCCTGAGATCTGTCACCTCACTGGGGGATCACAGAGCATTGTTTTGGAGGCTCCTTAGCAGGGTTTCCTCCCTTTGCCCAGGCCTTGGGCATGCAGAGGAATGCACAATAAAATGGTTTGGGTTGGGAGGGACCTCAAAGCCCACCCAGTGCCGCCCCTGCTATGGGCAGGGACACCTTCCAGCAGCCCAGGTTGCTCCAAGTTCCCTTACTATGCTGACCAAAGTGAGAGTCCCCAGCTATTCTGCTGCCAATAAAGATGGTATTTCTAACAGTTCTCTGTGGAATAAG
>JAOXXN010033874.1:0-11777 GCA_026770055.1 Myrmophylax atrothorax
ACTGGCACATTCCCTGGGAGTATGTATTTTTTTTTAATAATTATTTGCTTATTTGTTTTCTTTATTTATTTACATGGAGTTTCATAAACAGGCTGCCCAGGGCAGTAGTAGAGTCACCTTCCCTGGAGAGATTTAAAAGACATATAGATGCAGCACTTGGTGGTTTAGTGGTAAGCTTGGCAGTGCCAGCTTAATGGTTGTACTCAATGAGCTCAGAAGTCTTTTCCAGCCTAAAGGACTCTACAAGTCCATGCTTCTATCTGCCAGATACAGCTAGTTCTGTGTTAGCAGCATTAGTTTCATCAAAAGGTTTCAACGCAGTCACTCTTCAGGGCTAAGGCGCTGACTCCTTTAGCTCCTAGTGCTGAGGTGCTAATGCTACCCAAGACAACTCAGAGAAAAGAACACAGTTAATCCAGTTTCTTCTGTAACATGGAAGGTTAAAGTGTAGGAACTGATAACAGGAGTATTGTTTGTGTGTCACCTCCTTCCTCCTCTTCAGGACTTTCAGGGCCTTGAAAGAGAAAAGAGTTTTCCAAAAGAGAGAATTGAAGCAGCAAGTTACAGCTCACAGGTCTTGATCTTTGCAATTGGCACTTGTTTGGTTCAAAAAAGGGAGGAGAATGCTGGAATGATGCTTCTGAACTTTGGAACAAGCTTCCTGTGTTTTCCGAAGCCTGCCTTCCTGTAGGCTGTCCACCACCTGATGTATTTAGTCTCTGTCTCATAACTCCCTCTTCTGATGGGACTTGCCCATTTTGGACCACTGGTTTTCTCTTCCTCCCACCTTCCATGTTGCCCCACCTTCGGTTTGACCTTCCTTTTGTTCCTTTCTTTCCTTACATCCATTACAGCCAGACTTCTGTGGCTCACAGATGTGCAGAGGGAGGCTCCGAGAGGTGCAACAGAGGTCCAAAATGCTTCTTTGAGCTGTCAGAGCACTGCAGCAGCATACTGATAATAACAGATAATTAATACTGGATCATTAAAGCTGTTTTTCATCAATAGAATTTCAGTGTAGAGCTGGGACTTTCAGCAAGTAGATCAGTTTCCAAATGCCACCCTCACCTGTAAGATGGAGCCCAAGATTTCATCCAAGGCTTAGGCACTCTTAGCCTCTTTTCCAAGGCCCTGATTTCTGTATATTTACAGCAGAGAACCTGCAGAGATGCAGCAGCTCAACAAAGAGACCTCCTTAGCAGCTGTGATAAACCTCAGTGTTAGGATTTGGAAAGCTGAAAAGGCACATTCTTTACCACACACTGTTCCCTGGCATGCTAAAAGTTAATTGGATCAGGGGTGTACCTTTGAATCAGAGAGCAGTGATCATTTCACAAAATGCGTTAGCCTTACTAAGCATTGAAAGTCCAGGATACAGTTTCTAAAAACTCTGTGATGTCCACCAATAGAGGATAGTCCTTTTATGTCTGCACTAAATCACCAGGAAAACAAGCTAAGCCTCAACTCCTTATTACATGGAAGGGTAGAGTTGATTTCCGGAGGAGTTTTGTGCCCTTTTTTTGCTTCCCTGGACATTCCTTTATTTTCTTTTTCAAGTCAGGTCCAAATTTGAAAACTAGATTTTGATAGAGACTCATTGCATCTCATTTTAATATAGGGTGTCAGTCAAAAGTCATTGTACACATAGCATGGGATCTTGGAGAAGATCTGTGAGGCTTTTGACTATTCTAAACCTGCATGCTTTGGCCTTTACATCTAGAAGGCATTGCAGAGCAGTGGGACAGACTGCTACAGAGCTTCAAGTGAGAGAGGAGAACTTTCCACAATTTTTTTGGCTCTAGAGAACACTCAGGGTCTCTGGATGAATTTCCTAGCAAACCTAGAGTGGCTGCTATTGAGATGTCAGTGGACCATTGCTACATCACAGACATGACAACAGACCGTTGTCCTGGTGCATGGACCGTTGCCCTGGTGCATGGACCGTTATACTGGTGCATGGACCGTTATACTGGTGCATGGACCGTTACCCTGGTGCACAGAAGGCCTCAATGTGCAGAGCTCCTTTGGCTTGCTCGTTGCAGGAGGCTGCTCCTCATTGAGGCACTCTCATCCAGGAGGCCGCACCTTGACACCTACAGTGTCCTTTTGTTCCCTTGGCGTGCACAGGCTGCAGGATTGTTGCACAGCATCACTAAGATGTTCAAGCAAGTCTGTGGTGCTGCTTGCCGGTTTGTTCTGTCGGCCATTTCTTTGTATTCTTGCCCGGACAAACCCTGGCTGGTGACCAGTCTAGCCAGTAAGTAGTGGTTCTAGGTGCAGGTGACCTGGCTTTTGTATTGTTTTGTTGTTTGGGCTATCCCTTAGGAACTGAGTTGCCTTTGAAACCCAAATGCCATCAAGATCCCATGACTTTGCTAAAGCTCAGGTCAGCAGTGGCACCCAAAAAAGGGATGTCTCCAGCCATTCAAAGGGGTGTGGAGCAGCATTTTTAATTGAACCTGCAGGCGTTCTGTTCCCTACATGAGCTAGTCTGTGGCAGTGGAGTATGTCATTTCCTCACTTTGTCGGTTCAACCAATGCAACTTTCCAAATGTAGATTGGCAGAGCATCTCAGAAGTCCACCTAAAGACTGTTCAATGCTCTCCAGAACTGAGGGAAAGCATCTTTCTTTCTAAAGAGGAAAAAGAATAGCCTGGTATATTGTGCTGTTCTGTTGCTTGCTATGGGAAAGAACTGCTGCTACTGGGGGGATGTCATGAAAGAAAAGTGCTCTCGATTTGAGTTCACTTGTTCCATGGGATTACCCACAACAGGCAGATTTCTAACCTCTGGTTCATTTTCCTTTGCCCATTGCAGTTGAAATTCTGCATGAATGCAGAGGAGCCCATCCTTCAGTGAATGACAAGGTAACCTTTGACATTCCTACCTTTCAAAACTGTGGAGTGAGCTGTGAACTGCCTGATGCAACCACGAGCCAGCCCTCTAGGCTGAAAGAAAGTCCTCTTCAGTATCTTTGCATCAGCAGAAAAGGTGTCCCTGGCTGTTTTCTCATTTTGTCATGGACAGCTTTTAAGTAGATGACAGTCTGGTTCTACAGACAGAAAGTTTTTTGCTGGCTTTAGCCATGGTGGAACAACAATAGTTCACAACAATATGCAGTGCTGTCTAATTGGCCAACTTTACTTCAGTTTCAGCAACTTAGAATCCCATTTCCATCAAAGTTTGATTTCTCCTTAGTACAGCCTGATAGATAGCTGAACATAAATAAGGTTCTAAATGATATGTAACTCCCTGTCGCTTGTGCTGCTGTCTGTCCACAGAGCACATCACCAGCATCAGAAGCTCATCAGGATCCTTCTGTTTTGCTGTTTTCTGAGGAAAAAGAGCAGGAAGATGACAACAAAGCTCCACCTGTTGTTGGACCAGAGCCTGAACATCCAAAATCAGTAAGAGCCAGCTTTCTTTTGTGCTGTCATTAGTGTCATCCAGAGCTGCCTGTTTCTGCTCAGATAGCACTGGCCATTCCTGCCCGAAAATTCTGAGGGCTCAAGTCCTACCATAACAAAGTGTATCCTTGCCCCCCCAGCCACTGACACCTGGCAAATAGATTCTGAACTTTCAAGTTTAGTCATTATTTTCTTGGCATTCTGACAGGGACCGTGAGTTTATCTCTGTATCACATAAGAGGTAGTGCTGTCTCTGTAAGTGCTGTGGGTGTAAAAGGCAGGAACTTGCTCCACAGTGTCTGTGCAGGCTCCCTGTCACCAGCAGAGTGAGCAGTCCAAAGGCACAGTTCACAGCCTTGCAGGAGACATAGGAGAATTGTCCCATGGATGTACCTGCCCTTCTCCATGGGCTATCTAAGTAGCTACACCCATAGCTTTTACATGACCAAACCTTGGTGAGCACAATCCTACACAGCTTTGCCATGGCAAGAGAATGTTGGTCAGGGAAGGGCTTGAACGTGGTTCCTAATAGCTGTTTCCCCCTTTCAGACACAAAATGATTCTTTGACACAGATCAATGCATGCTCTGCTACGGAATCTGCTGCTGCACTGGCACCCTCCGAAGAAGCCGACACTCCTACACCTGAGAGCTCCTGCATGAACACTTCCAGCAGTTCTTACAGCAGCATCTGCTGGCAGCACAAGAGGATAGAGGATGAGAGCCTAGACATACTGAGTATGTCTTCTGCCTTTCTTGGCTGATAGGGCAGTGTTAATGTTCAGAGATGACAAACACTTGACTGGGTACCTGTTCTTTTCTGTCTTCTCTGAATGCTTCTGCCTGCCAAGGTATCTCTTCAAAGGCCTGTAGAAAATCAGTCTTTGTGGAAGTCACCTGTGCTACAGACCTGCCTGTCTCATTGTTGTTGTTACCTAATTAACTACAGCTCTCAGCCCCAGACATTGGAGCTGCATTTCTGAACTACTGGATGGTGGTATCTCCATTTTGAAAGGACTGTCTTTCATTTTGTTTCTTTCAGGGAGCATTGTGAGTGTGGGAGATCCAATGAAGAACTACACTGGATTGGAAAAACTTGCCAAAGGGTAAGTCTGACCACAGTTCCTTCACAACCCCAGGTATTTTGCTGCTGAATGATCAGGCGTGAAGTCAGACAAGCTCCAAACACATTCAAACACTGGGTTTACATCCTCCTGCCTCTCAGTACTCATCAGAATTTAGAACTGGAGTCAGATTTCATCGTCAAAGACAACTTGATGTTGGCAGTGCCTTGCCCGCAGCAAGAAGCAGGACCTGGAAGATCTCCTGCCCTCAAGTGCATGGCACCTCTTTGCCTGCTTTGTTAGGAGAAATTATGTCTGTATGTCTCCAAATAATACAGCCAAGGTCAAGAGAGGAGAAAATAACTTTCTTGCCTAAAGGAGCAACTGACCACATGATGGCTGTCAGATAACAGTTCCCAGTAACTTTCAATATTTTGCCAAAAACATTTTTGGTGGTCAGGAGTATAACCATATAGTTTAGAGACAGAAAACAGAGCTGAACAAAGAAATTGTCTTTAGTAGCAGAAGCAGTAAAACCCAATGCAGGAATAGACCCAGTGCCAATGCAGTTGAGAGGAAAATGCATCCTGATGGCAGATGACCTCACAAGGTGGCTGGAGACTGGTTTCCTTGCATGCTGGAGAGAGCCAGCCTAGGTCCTTTACTCAAATGGCTGTCACAGGTGTTCAGACTTCTTAGAATGACTGCATAGTCTTACCTAAGTTTGGCGATTAGATTCAAAGGAGAGATCTGAGGAAAAACAATGAGAGGTTTGAGGACTCAGCAAGGCAAAATGGGAAAAGAATGAAAAATATTACTTTCCAGGTCCTGTAGAGACACTCCTCCACCTTTGGGAGGGGATTTGAATTGAATTAATGTGGTGTGTCCATTTTTAATTTGTTCCAGCCCATCATGTTGCACCTAAGTTTTCTCTCGGATGCCCTGCATGGCAAGGAGCTGCTGGGCTGCCGTGCTCTTGGCTGAAGCAGACATGAATCGGGGGTTTTTTATAAACACTGCAGGCAGCAGAGATCTCCAGTTAGGGCTGGCTTTCATTCCTTCCTTCACTACTCTTTTCTCTCTAGGGGCTTTGGAACGGTCTATACAGCAACCAACACTGCCACAGGAGGACAGGTAAGGGTCAACACTCCCAGCAGATTTTGTAGCTCTTAAGTGCTTTCCACTCTGGTGTGAGCTGTGGCTGGAACTTTGGGGCCCCAGGAGATTTTTCCTGCAAAGGCTGATCCTCTGAAGCACAGACTAGTGTCAGCCTGCCAAATCCATTCTGGGCAGCTCTTTGGGGCTACAGCTTCAGATTTCTGAAATCTCATTTCTGGCTGTCAGCAAATACGTCTGACACTTACAGGTAACTTCTCTTCCCCATGCAGTGCTGGACTTTGTAATTGTGCTTGAACAGAGGTCTATGAGGGAGTGAAAACCCTAAGCCCTGCTTCTAACCAGAAGTATATCCATAAAATGCCAGAGGGCATGTGATTTCTTTTTCAACCCAGGAAACAATAGCAAATGTAAACTGTGTTCAAGAATGTTCTTTAGAGTTGCAAAATCACAATACAACAAGTTAGGAAGTGCTAGGACTGTGTTTTTCCAGGGTAACCTTAATGATCTTTTTAAAACAACATTTTATCCATCAGTCTGTCTGTGTTTGCTTTGTTATGTAATCAAGAACAGCAGCAGTTGCATTGGAAAATAAGGATCAAACCCCATAGAAATGCTAAAGGATTCCCGGCTGTTGTGCGGTGTTTTCCTTCTGGCAAACCGCCGTGGATGATAATAGCAGTGATTACCTAAGGCCATTGGAGAAGAACCGAGGAGCAGAGAGTGTTGTTAGAGCTTGTGGACTGCAGCTTGGAGACCATTTGTCCGAGTTGACAACACAAAACATCTATGGTCTTGTGTCCTGTAACTCACAGCCAAGCAAGCAGAGAAGTTGGCTGTTGTAAAGTCAGTTCCTAAGCTCTGAGGTGTAATTGCAAGGCAGTGTGGCACAGCTTGCCTCTGTCATTCCAAAAACACTCACTCCATGTTCATTGTGATCTCATGCAAAAGACTTCTCAAGTGAATGTTTTTCAATGTCATTTTAGGTGGCCATAAAGCAAGTGAGTTTCCAGAAACAGGCCAAAATGGAACAAATTGTCAATGAGCTCTTGGTCATGCGGGACAATAAGCATCCAAATATTGTTAACTATGTAGACAGGTAAGCAGTTCCAGTATGATCATGTGACTGTTCCTTTACGTCCTGCAAGCCAAAGGTTAAAAGAACCCCCTTCGGTCACTGGCAGAGAAGTCAGCTCTTTACTGCAATTTATTTATTCATATAAAATGTATAGGAGGAGAGTGCATTTTGTCTGCATTAATCTTTTGGGGTATGCATCTTTTGAAGCCTCTGCAAAAATCTTGGTCATGCCTACCTTCCCAAAAACAACAGCATGCAAGTTCAGAGCCTCCAAGTTTTTTTGTTCTTTCTTTGTTGGTTTTTTTAAGTTGATCATATTTTCTGTCTTTTATGACAAGTGCTGATAAACCTTCCTAGAAATTATCTCCCTGTATTTTTCACTTGCCTGCCATCTAAGACATCTGTTTTCATTGACGTGCCTTTCTCATATAGACTACACAGATTGCATGCAGTGTATAGGCTAGGGGGAATGTCTCTGCATTTTATTCTGTGTTCATTTCCAAGTGTTCCAAGAACAGTAATCAACTCTAGTCTCTTAAGTAGGATAATTCAGCGAGGCACATTCTCCATGTCATTGTTTCCTTCTTTCAGCTACCTTGTCAGAGAAAAACTCTGGATAGTTATGGAATATGTAGATGGAGGTCCCTTAAGCGCTGTGGTCAGCGAAGTGTGTATGGCTGAAGGACTGATGGCAGCTGTTTCCCGGGAGGTAAGGGATGTCACTGGTGCTCCCAATTGTTTGGGCAGGCTGGGACTTCTAAACAGGTGGCAAGAACAGGAGTGATTTCATGTTCAGAGCTTTGTTTCTGTGTTGCTTTAATGCTATGGAGAACAAAAAGTGTCTTTCCTTTTTTCCTTTCCTTCCCTTCCTCCTTCCTTTTCTCCTTCCTTTCCTCCTTCCCTTCCCTTCCTCCTTGCCTTGCCTTGCCTTGCCTTGCCTTCCCTTTCCTTTCCTAAGAACTTGATGGCGGCAGAATTTCAAACTAATGGCAAAGGAGACTACAGACTCAATTGTTGCACTCCTCAGCTGAAAGGGAGAGCATTCCACCCACCATGCTACTTCCATGTCTGCTCTACAAACTCCCAATAAAATCTTTGTCACAAAGCCTCCCACCCAAAAGCCATCCACTTCATACTAAAGAGAGGGAGTATGTCTGTTTTGGCTAACCATGACTTATGCTCTGGATGGAGAGAGCCCATGCACTGTAGCAGCGCTCATTCTGTCTGTGTCTGCAGAGGAGGGTGTGTGACACCAACTGCTATTTCTCTTTCCAAAGCTGAAATGCCTTCCCTTAGAAAAGACAGTGTTTTGCTATTGAGGAAGCAGCAAGCTCTTCCTCTTCACATATCGTTGTTTTGCCATTCCTCATGTTCACCTAGAAGTGAAATCTTTTAGAGCCATTTCCTTTCTTGGCTGATGAAGTTGGGTCATTCCTTTTTTCTCTCCTTTTTCTGTTTTATCTCTCAGTGCCTGCAAGCATTAGCATTCCTCCATTGCCGTCAAGTGATCCACAGGGATCTCAAAAGCGATAACATCCTTCTTGGAATGGATGGATCCATCAAGTTGGGTAGGTGTTCTTGCTCAGCTGTGGTGTTCCTGGGATGCAGCGTGTAGAGCTGCTTAAGACTGAGTGCCAGTGCCCAGGAAGCAGTGCTTGTGGCACTGCACAGAGAACTGCTGCAGGCTGAGAGCACAGTTGCAACGTGCAGAGAGGAACAAGGTGTCAAGAGTGGCTTTGGTTTCTGTATGTCCCTCCCAACGGGAGGCAGTTACAATCTAACACATCAAGTGAAGAAAAGCCACTGAATGAAACATCAGGGTTTCTTCAAGTGGCCCATTCCATATTTCCTGCAGGATTCAGCCTTCTCAAGCTTCTAGTGGGGAACTCTTTTCTTGGCTTCTTAATTCAGGCTGGGTTTAATGATATTGGTTTTTTCCTCAGCTGATTTTGGTCTCTGTGCTCGCATCACACCTGAGCAGAGCACACGAAGCTCAACAGTTGGGACTGCTCACTGGATGGCACCGGAATATATCACCAAGGATGCATACGGCCCGAAAGTGGATATTTGGGCACTGGGCATCGTGGTGATAGAAATGCTGCAAGGGGAACCTCCTTACTCTCAGGAACTTCCTGCAAGGGTAAGCTGCAAATACTACCACATAACCACTGTTGCTCTAACCTGCCACATCTTTTCTCTCCCACGAGAAAAAAAAAACCATTCACATCAGCTTGAACTACTTCAAACAAGGCCCATCCATCCAAAAATGCTGCTGAAGCACATTAGCATCTACTGTAGCTTTAGTTGCATCACTCTTGAACATAACCTGTAAAGCCTGTAAAGTCAATCCTCAGAGAAGTACAATGTGCTCTTGCTGATGTAGTTCCTACTAACTTGGTCATCCAATGAAATCAGCTGTCAAGGCAAGATCATTTTTATGTCTTTTTGTTGGTGTAGAAAAATCATTGTTAACCCTCTGCAAGAAAAGAAACTGCCATGGGAGAATGGAGCTCAAAACATGGGGATTGTGGGATCAGTTAGGGATATGAAAGGAACAGATGAAGTCTCGGGTTTCCTTTTCCTCTAGGCCCTGTACCTCATAGCTTCACGAGGGATACCAAAGCTGCAAAACAGGGAAAAACTGTCCCCTGCACTGCAGGACTTTCTGACCTGGTGCTTGCAGACAGATGAGGACAGTCGATGGTCTGCTGAGGAACTTCTGCAGGTAAAATGCAAAGTGGCTGCAAGTCAGACAACTGTCCCATGAATCGGTGTTCTCACCAACTAAACTCAGTGATCACTTCTGTGGCCATTTTGTATATGAGGGAGTATGTTCAGTTTTCTCTGGTTCCTAATCCCAGGAACAAAGGCCTGAAATGGTGCTGGTGATGGAGGAACCACTTGGCTGGTCAGTCCCAGCCAAGTGGTCTAAGCCTTGGCTGTGGGAACTGTTTGTGAGAGGCTCCCTGTGAGCATCATCCCTGCTGCCCCACTCCTAGAGGTTTCTGCCACCAAGCCCCACTTTTAGAGTTTTCTGCAACCAATACAGGGACAGCTGAATGAGATTTGTCCCAGCCCCATTTTGCTGCCTGGCACAGTCAAGTAGATGAAAATTTGTATAGCATCACTGCTACGTTTTGTGGCAGATGGGCAGCTACTGCTGAATGTGCCACTTGGCTGTCCCTGCTGTGAAAGAAGCCGCCAGCAGGCACAGGAGGGGCACAGTAGGCACTGCTCTCACTGCAAGCCAGAGCTGAGTCCATCAGCCCTCCACCACTTGTGTCCCTGGTCTTGTTTTCATGCTGAAAACCTGGACCTCACTGGTCCTCTTAACAACACAGGAGCCCAAATCCTACTGGGATAAACATTTCTTAGCTGGCCTTGAGTTTCCTCAAGAGTGCCTTATGCTCTTCATCTTTTTTGACTACAATAGTCTATGTCTTTAGGAAAGAGGAACCTAAGGAAGTATTTGGAGTTTCCTGAAATGAATTCCCACAGCATGGGCAGGGCAAATATCCCATCAGAAGAAGACACCTTGATAAATGGGTTAATAAGATTATGGGCCACATTTGCCTGTGATAACAACATACTGGACATGCAGACAGAGGTGCAGATGGTCCCCTCAGTCCGATTCCTGCATGTGTCTGGTAACCGGAGGAAGACTCCTTGAGCTCCTGAGGAACTGAGTTTGGAAAGTAACAGTTCATTTCTCTTCTTTTCCTTTGGGCAGCATCCCTTTTTACTCTCAGCCAAGCCTCTCTCCAGCCTGACAGGTGTAATCAATGCAGCAAAGCAGCTGCGAGAGGACAGAAGATGTGACCGTGTTGGCACAACTTTCTCCAGTGACAACAATGGGTGGCACTCAGAAGAAACCTGAAAAAGAGGATAAACTGGACCAGTTACATGGAAGGGGAGTCAGTTAGGGCTTAGGGACAGGGCATCAGCGCTAGTATTAGTATTACTATTAGTGTTAGTATTTGTATTAATATTTTTATTAGTATTTGTATTAGGATTAGGGTTTATATTAGCATTAGGATTAAGATTTAGATTTAGGATTTGCATTTATATTGGATTTTACTTTGGTTTTTTTATTAAATTGTTCTTATCTCAACATCCAAGTTTTACTTCTGATTCTCCTTCCTCTTCCACTGGCCATGGGGGTGTGTGGGCAGCAAGCAGCTGCGTGCTGCTAAGTTGCTAGCTGGGCTTAAACCACAACAGTCCACCAACAGAGAATTCCTCAAAGAGTCCAACTAGTATGTCATGTTTTCCCTAAATGAGATTTAGAATCTTGGTATCATCAAAATCACCATCAACACACACATGATTCATGGAATTCAGTATCCTGTCTTTCAGTTAGACATGTTAGACATAGCAGAGAGCTCAGAAGAAGGTCCAAAAGTCCTGACACTTGCATGAAACACATGCAGATGAAGGAAGTATCTTCATTGTCCAGGCAATCAAAGCCAATTTATGCCATAAATGCTAAAGGTTTGGAACAATGTGTTTAATTATACTTAATGAAAATATAGCTGTTATTCACCCGTAAAACTTATTTTCTTTCCCTAAGTTCTTGACCATGGTGTCCCACAGGCTTACATTTCCAAGGTTATGCACACACTGCACTGAGAAGTCCACTTACTATTTTTAAACTTGGTACTTCTTAATTTCACTGTGGCCTCTAGATGAAAACATGAAAGAGGTTAGAACAAATATTGGCATTCCATCCATGCTTTATTATTTCATCTATATACTTATCTCCAAATTGAGTAGTACTGACTGCAGAGTGGTCAGTGGACATTATCTTTTTTCCCAAGTCTTTTTAAGGAAGAAGACTATTAAAATTGTTTACTATGTAAACTTTTTCTAAGTCCATCTTGACTTTCAACTGCCATTTCTCTTGCAAATTACAGCTGATAGGCACTTTCACCAAGCCTGCCATGGAGTGCAGGTACCGAGTGATAGAATACTCTAGTTCAGGATTTTCCATCCCATTTCCTACCAACAGTAATGTTTTTTCCTAATGTAGTCCTAAAGCTGGGGCTGCCTGGTCACACCAATAAGGCAGGGAAGAAGCTTTCCAACCTTGGCCTGTCCAGTGGCGCAGCACATTT
>JAOXXN010033875.1:0-11747 GCA_026770055.1 Myrmophylax atrothorax
TGTAACCAAAACTGTGTATTCTACACCCTCTGCGTAATTTCTCATGAACTGTTATAATTGATCATTTGCAGCAGTTGCCCAGGGCACACCTGACCCCTCAGGCTATAAGCTGGGTGTTAGGGAACTCTGGGAAACAGAGAGTGTTTCCTTGTTGTCATACCAATGTGTTGATAACTGCCCTCCGGGGAGTCATTAGCACTTTCATACCCAGCCTGAGGGGTCATGTTTGCTAAGGGGCCATCGATTCCAAAATTATCCCATGACTCACAGAGTAAATCACCCATAGTGGAACTGCTCAGCCTGGGCAAGGTACTGGGCATTCCCACCTGAACCTGAGCAAATATAATCTTGGGGTTTGGGGACTTCTGGTACCACCCATTGGAGGACCAGAATCTCAACAGGACTGTAACTGCCACTCTCAACAGGACTGCGACCATCATCCTCACCAACAGGTTTTCCTTTCCTTTTACTTTGTATTCAGGGGGCCCACGTGGGGCTCAGCACAGGGTCCAACGAACACCATTCTGTTTGTTCCCCAGGTTGCTGGGTTATACCTCTGGGTTTTGTGGGTTAAAACCAATTTTTTCTCTGTATAATTGTATTTATTGTAATCTTTTTATTAAATTTTAACTCTGACTTGTAATCTCACTTGAATTGGGTTCATTCCTCCTGCTGGTTTACCTTTAAACAAGCATGCAGAGAATCAAGGTCAGAACAAGTTGATAGAAAATCACTGAGCCTAAGGACCACGTCAGAAACAAAATGAAAAAGTTACAGTAAGTTACTGCCATGTCTGCAGTGGCAGGGGGGAGGTGACTGGTGCTAGAAGCTGTGCCATGAAGCTGAAAAAGCCTCAAAATAAATAACTGCTAAGAGACTTTTTTATTCTTTTAGCAGCAAAGGTATTTATTTCTGCACAGGGAAGTCAGGCAGTTCGCGCTGCAAAAAACTCACTTCCAAGCACTCAGGCCAAATCAGGTATATTTATATAGATACAAGACATAGTTACAATGCATCTTAATTTATTACAATATGTGATTAAAATATTCATGCTTGGGCGGTACATAGGCATGGTTAAGGTGGAGCTTTCTAGATTCTTGGCATTGATTCTTGGGGTGTTTCAGGGTGCTCCCCCTAGTTTTCAGCCTCAGTCCATACTTCCTCAGTTTGACCTTCTCAATTTTCTTTCATGAATGTCCTTGCCTAAATCTTGTAAAAAAATTTGGCTTCCTGCCATTTCATCCTATTGATGTGTCTAGCTTACCTTCATTTATGGCTTCTAATACATGGTACATTGGTCTCTAATAATTGCTTAGGCCTAGATACAACTTCAGCACTTCATGCTGTTTCTTTAATAAAATGTGTTAAGCAATTTTTCCATGCAGGCAGCCCTTTGCAAGGCAGAATTAAGTATTTTACAAAACTGGGGGGTTTCAGGCCTTTTTCAGCCAAGCACATGATCACCATGTGAGCAAGGAGCTAAAGCTGATTGGTAGAAAAGGACTCGTATTAGATGTTGATAGGTGCAAAGACAAATGCTAGATTCTGTTAGGGCCAAGTAATGCTTAGTTCAAAATGAAAACAAAACTGAGTTCTGTATAGATAGAAGTTTGTGATAAGTAATATGTGACAGTCAAATAACGGACTTTGTTCAGAGGGAAGAATAAAGACAATTTATTGTAAAAACTTCCAGTGTAATATAGGATTAGTGTAATTAAGGGGCTGGCTTTAAGTGAAACAGGGGAGGATCCAGGCCAGCTAAGGGATTACTGTTTATTTATCAAGAGGAGAGCAGATATCTAAAGCTAATCCATTGTTCATGAAGAGAAGGTGAGGATAAAAAAGAATATTGCAAAACAGGTCTTGGTACAGAGCAAGGAATACACACACAGACTACATTTCTTTTTAAATGCAAAGATAGCAGATAAGCGATGTCTGCAAGCTTGATTAAGCCTTATCACTTGCGCAGCTTTCTTGGATTCTGGTGTTTTTCCAAGGCATAGCAGACATTCTGGTCAGCTTCTCTGCTGTTGGAGTAATCTTTGACCTGACAGTAATAAATGATTCTTGCTATACCACATCAAGAGTTGGAGCATTAATTTGCTACACCAGCACAGGTAGGCAGCACCCCAGCAGAGGTGAGCTGCAGCCTCTCAGGGTGGGGGCAGAGCTGACTGTGGCCCCTGTCCTCCCCTTGCTCTCTGGGAGCTGAGCATGCTCTGAGCATGCTCTGCTGCTCTGCCACTGTCTGGGCCTGGTGGAGTCACAGAGTCAACTATCTTGGAAAATGAGGCGTTCTGTAGTAAGAGGCTTAATCCAACTGCCAGCAAATACTACTTTATTAACAACTAAATAAACTACAAATGAGCTCAGAGGGTTAAAGTTTCCAGAAGCCTCAGTGGCTCAGGCAGGCCAAGCCCCCAAGCCACCAACAAGCAGCAAGCAACCCCCAACAGGCAGCTGCAGCAACAGCAGCAACAGCAACTCCCCTTAACAAGGTTTAACTCTTTATAGTCTTTTTCTCTGTCCACTCACAAATGTATCGCTTTTAATTGGCTAAAAGTCTTTGTTCATGTGACTTGACTCTAGTCCTGATAGGTGGCTGATACCTCTCTCTGTGCTGGCAGTTCTCAAGCTTTTGCTGGCAATTCTCAAAACACATCTTGTTATTTTCTGCAGGTGTTCTTCCTTCTCTCTGGTTTCTAATGCCATAATTAAATCCACACAAGGCTAAGGCTGCCTGAAGCCCAGGCTTCATCCTCAGGAAAAGACCTCTGAGAACATCGAGTCCAACCTTTGACCTAACAGCACCTTGTCAACTATACCTTGGCGTTGAGTGCCACATAGAGTTTCTTAAATACCTTCAGGGACAGTGACTCCACCACCTCCCTGGGCAGCCCATTCCAATGCCCAATCACTCTCTCTGTAAGGAACTTCTTCCTAATGTCTAAACTAAACTCCCCTGGTGAAACACAAGACTGTGCCCTCTTGTCCTATTGCTGGTTTCCTGGGAGAAGAGACCAATTCCCACCTGGCTACAACCTGCTCTCAGGGAGTTGTAGAAAGTGAGAAGGTCTCCCCTTAGCCTCCTCCTCTTCAGTCTAAACAACCCCAGCTCCCTCAGCTGCTCCTCACGGGACTTGTGCTCTAGACCTTTCACCAGCCTCATTGCCCTTGCCTGGACACGCTCCAGCACCTCAACATCCTTCCTAAACTCTTGGGCCCAGCAATTGAGGTGTGGCCTCACCAGTGTGGAGTACAGGGGCAGAAATCACTTCCCTGCTCCTGCTGGCCGCACTATTCCTGATCCAGGCCAGGATGCCATTTGCCTTCTTGGCCACCTGGGCACATGCTGCTCATGTTCAGCTGCTGTCAATTGGTACCCCCAGGTCCCTCTGCCTGGCCACTCTCCAGCCACTCTATGCCCAGCCTGTGCTGCTGCAGGGGGTTGTTGTGGCCAAAATACAAAACCTGGCACATGGTCTCATTGAGTGTCAGCCCTTGGATTCAGCCCATTTATCCAACTTGTCCAGGTTCCTCTGCAAAGCCCTCCCACCCTCCAGCAGATCAACAGTCCCCACCAACTTGGTGTCATCTGAAATTTGCTAATGGTTTACTTGATCCCTTCATGCAGATCATCAATAAAGATGTTAAAGAGGACTGGGCCCAGCACTGGTCCTTGGGGACACCATTAGTGACCAGATGCCAACTGAGTGTAGCACCATCACCCAGCACTCTCTGGGCACGGCCATCAGCCAGCTCTTAACCCAGCAGAGAGTGCCCCTGTCCAAGCTGTGGGCTGCAGCTTTTCCAGGAGCGTGCCATGGGAGATGGTGTCAAAGGCTTTGCTGAAGTCTGGGCTCTACTGAATTCCATCCATAGCATTTCCCTCACCCACCAGGTGGTTCACCTGGTCACAAAAAAAGATCAAGTATGTCAGGCAGGACCTGCCTCTCCTAAACTCGTACTGGCTGGGTCTGATCCCCTGTCATCCTGTACGTGCCATGTGATCACACTCCAGATGATCTACTCCATAACTCTGATGGACACTGAGATCAGGGTGACAGGCCTGGAGTTTCCCAGATCCTCCTTCAAGCCCTTCTTTTATGGATGGACCTCTCATTGACCAACTTCCAGTCATCTGGGACCTCCCTGTGAGCCAGGATTGATGATAAATGATGGAGAGCAGCATGATGAGCTCTTTCTCCAGCTCCCTCATCACCCCAGGAAGGATCCCCTCTGGTCCCATAGACTTGTGAGGATCTAAGTGGCTCAGCAGATCACTAACTCCTTCCTCCTGTATTACAGGTTCCCCATCCCTGTCTACCAGCTCAGGAGGCTCCTGAGGATGATCTGCCTTATTGTTGAAAACTGAGGCATAGTACCTCAGCCCTTTCCTCATCTTTGGTAAGTGTATTCCTCCTCACATCCAATAAATAATGGGAGTTTTCCTTGCCCCTCATTTTACTATTAATGTATTAATAAAAACAAGTTTTATTATCCTTTACAGAAGTGGCCAGATAAAGTCCAAATTGTGTTTTTGCCTTTGTAGTTTTCTTTCTGCGTGACCTAACTTATGACCTAACTACATGACCTAACTACATGACATCCTTAAATACTCCCCAAGTTGCCTGCCCTTTCTTCCAAAACTGAAAAATCCTCTTTTTCCCTGATATGCCAGGGGCTGACCGAGACTCTTGGCTGTGTCAGGTTAATACCACGGGGCCCTGGGCTGCCCAGACACCAAGAGTAGTCTGCAGTGATCTTGCTGCTGAAGATCTGGAGGTGTAATGGATTTGGGGTGCTGATGAGGAGGTTTGGTGGCTGAAGTAGGTGGTTTTGTCAGTGTTGTCATTATAAAGTGTGGTTTGTGCAGGACTTGTGAAGCCAGAAAAACTTTTTGTTTGGACATAAAGCCTCTCTCTAACTGGAATCTATGATTGATTTCCTGTTGTCATTTAAGGAAGATGACCCTTGGAACTTGCTTGCTGCCTGATTGTTGCTTGACAATCACCAAGGAAGACAAGTCATGGAAATTTGGCTTCATTGGCTCCAAGTCTGGAGATGAAGCTCAAAGACCACTGTACCATTTCAACAGAAGTGTTGCAGAGACTTCCAGAGTCACAATGAGTTAATCCTTAAACACATCTTCTTTTGATTCTTGAGAAAGTTTATCACTGAAGTTGTTCAGTGGTCTTAGAGGTGAATAGCTGGGGTCTAAGGAAGATTAAGTCCTGCAGCAGAACAGCCAGGTCTGATGCTAGGCCTCACTGCTGGAGTCTCCAATAGGTGCTGGATGCAGCTGGGCTGTGTTCATGCACTGACAGTGGTTCCAGTGCCGGTTGGAAGAGCAGTGTCAGGTGGGGAGCTGTCATAATCCGAACTTTGGAACTCAAGCTCGTTTTTTTCATTTCAAGTCATTCACCTTGCTTTTCTGGACAGAGAAGGACTATTTCTTAGACTGTGCTGAAACGAGCTCAGCAAGCTATTCCCTGCGTGAGTGAACAAGTAATTCCTTGCTTTTGGAATGAATGTCTGTATGGAGTTGCCTCTTCTCCTGGTAACATTCCCCCCATCCTGTCAGGCTGAGGATGTGAGGTTTATCCAGTTACAGAAGCAGGCTGTTGAACATCTGTTTAATGAAAAATCCTGAAATCCTGAAAAGTTTTTTCAGGTTTAATTATGTGAGTTTTATCACCTTTAACATTTACACTTTTTAATGTTTGGTTTTCTTCTTTAAGGTACTTAAACATGAGTTGCAAAAAAGCGAAGATAAGTGAGATCTTGAGAGGCCTTTAGTCACCCTCAGTGCTCGTGATCTCAGTATGAAATGAACTCCTCTTTAAGGGATTTTTATTTTTTGACATCGTTGGAAGTGATATCTTTGAATTCAAAGTCACTACTAGCTCTTCCATGTCTGCCTTCACCGCTTGATGGCTTCTGTCTGGCAGAAATCACCTGTTTCACTGCTTGGCAGAGCATGGCGCTTTTAAACTACTGTTTGGGAGATTAGCTTCTTTTAAGGGACAATTCTGCTTTTCACCAAGATAGGAAGCTCCAGGCCTGGAGCTCAGATGCGTATGCATTGCCTTCATTCACTCTTAAAAATCAAGAATTATTTTGTGTCCTGATACCTTCTATCTGGCAGGAATCAACTGTTCCACTTATTCGTAGAGTACAGTGCTTTTAAACTATAATTTAGGAGATTACCTTCTCCTAACAAACAATTGTGCTTTTCACGAAGAACGAAAGCTCCAGGCCTGATATTTCAGGTGCATGTTCTTGGTCTTTATTCACTCTCCAAAAGGAGTAAGACCTTTGTGTCCTGATACCTTCTGTCTGGCAGGAATCAGCAGTTTCACTTCTTGGCAGAGCACGGTGCTTTTAAACTACAATTTGGAAGATTAGCTTCTCCTAAGGAAAAATTGTGCTTCTCACCTAGAAAGAAAGCTCCAGGCCTGGCATCTCAGATGCATGCTCTTGGTCTTCACTTTCCAAAAGGAATAAGACCTTTGTGTCCTGATACCTTCTGTCTGGCAGGAAAAAACCACTTCACTACTCAGCAGAGCATGGTACTTCTAAACTACAATTAGGGAGATTAGTTTATTGTAAGAACAATTGTGCTTTTCACCAAGAACGAAAGCTCCAGGCCTGATATTTCAGGTGCATATTCTTGGTCTTAATTCACTCTCTAAAAGCAAGATGACTTTTGTGTCTTCATAATATCTGTCCGGCAGGAATCAACTGTTTCACTTCTTGGCAGCTCATGGTGCTTTTAAACTACATTTTGTGAGATGTGCTTCTCCTAGAGCCGATTGTACTTTTCAGCAAAAAAGAAAGCTCCAGGCCTGCATCTCAGATGTGTATGCTTTTTCTTCATTCATTCTCTCAAAGCAAAAAGACATTTGTATCCTGATACTTTCTATCTGGCAGGAATCAACTGTTTTACTTCTCAGCAGAGCATGGTGCTTTTAAACTACAATTTGGGAGATAAGCATCGCCTAGAGCCCATTGTACTTTTCAGCAAAAAAGAAAGCTCCAGGCCTGGATCTCAGATGCTTATGCTTTGCCTTCCTTCACTCTACAAAAGCAAGAAGACCTTTGTGTCTGGATACCTTCTGTCTGCCAGGAATCAACTGCTTCAATTCTCAGCAGAGCATGGTGCTTTTAAACTACAGTTTGGGAGTTTAGCTTCTTCTAAGGAACAATTGTGCTTTTCAATAAGAAAGTGAGATCCAGGTCTGGATCTCAGATGCATATACTTTTTCTTCATTCACTGTCTGAAAGCATTAAGATATTTGTGCCTTGATAACTTCTGTCTGGCACAACGCAGCTGCTTCAATACTCAGTTGTGCAGAGTGGTTTTAAACTACAATTCCTGAGATTAGCTTCCCCTGATCCTTTTCACCAAGAAATCAAGCTCCAGGCCTGGATCCCAGATGCATTTGCTCAGTCTTCATTCACTCTCCCAAAGCAATAAGGCCCTTGTGTCCCGATACCTTCTGTTTTGCAGGAATGAACTGTTTCACTTCTCAGCACAGCACAGTGCTGTTAAAATACAATTTGGGAAATTAACTTCTCTTAAGGAACGATTGTGCTTTGCACCACGAAAGAAAGCTCCAGGCCTCGGTCCTCCCAAAGCAAGAGGACTTTTGTGTCATGATACTTTCTGTCTGCCACGAATACATTGTTTCACTGCTCAGCAGAGCACGGTGCTTTTAAACTACATTTTGTGAGATTAGCTTCTCCTAAAAGACAATTGTGCTTTTCACCAAGAAAGCAAGCTCTGGGCCTGGATCTCAGATGCATATGATTCACTTTCTAAAGCCATAAGAAATTTGTGTCCTGATGCCTTCTGTCTGGCAGGAATCCACTGTTTCACTTCTTGGCAGACCATGGTACTTTTAAACTACACTTTTGGATCTTGGCTTCTCCTGAAGAACAATTGTGCATTTCACCAAGAAAGAAAGCTCCAGGTCTGGATCTCAGATGCATATTCTTGGTCTTATCTCTCCCAAAGGAATAAGACCTTTGTATCCTGATACCTTTTCTCTGGCAGAAATCAACTGTTTCACTACTCAGCAGAGCATGGTGCTTTTAAACTACAGTTTGGGAAATTAGCTTCTTTTAAGGAACAATTGTGCTTTTCACCAAGAAAGAAAGCTCCAGGCCTAGATCTCAGATGCAAATGCTTTGCCTTCATTTACTCTCTAAAAGCAAGAAGACTTTTGTGTCTTGATACCTTCTGTCTGGCAGGAATCAACTGTTTCACTTCTTGGCAGAGCATGGTGCTTTGAAACTACAGTTTGGGAAATTAGCTTCTTTTAAGAAACTGTAAGGAGAGCACTTTTAATTTAGATGACCAATGGAGCATAGAAGTGTGAGAAAGTACGTGTTGGGAAACTAGGCAGAGTAATATACAAAGTAACTATATAACATTAGATGTTCTTCATTATCAAGTCCTTGTTCCTCTCTGATTTGGCTGCACGCCTGGGAACACAATGGTGAAGGTTGTACAGGAGGGAGTGAGGAAGCTGATGATGAGAGGAAGATCATGTGGGCAGGGGTCGTACTACCACTACCCGACAGGCGAGCATGCGCAGAATGTTGCCATTTATGTAATTAATAGGCAGCGTTTGGCTGCCTCCCCAGCATCACCTTTACTGCGTCCTGGCTCTATGTAGTATAATGAGTAGTCGATAAATAAGGACACCAGGAGTGGGGGAGCTGAGCAACACCCACCCTTCCACCGAGCCTGTGTTAGCTCCGCGGGGATGTCCGCTAAGCATGAGTGCTGTCCAGCTTCTGCCGATCCTGGTAGTCCTGGCCTGTCTGCTCAAGTGAGCATCAAGAATAGGAAGCAACTGCTGCAGCATCAACTATATTTCAACTGCATTGTATCCTTTTGTATCCTTTAATTAAATTTTAAGTATTTTATTCTCTCTATTATCTTTAGTATTAAGTATTTTATCCTTTTAATTCTCTTTTGCTAGTTGTTCTTGTAATAAATGTTGTTTGTGGTATTTTATGACTGTGATTGGCTTTATTCTGGACATGTATCTAAAAGGAACTGTTACAGGAACAATTGTGCTTTTCACCAAAGAAGAATGCTGCAGGCCTGGTATTTCAGGTGCGTGTTCTTGGTCTTCATTCACTTTCCAAAAGCAAGAAGGCTTTTGTGTCCTGATACCTTGTGCCTGGCAGAAATAAACTCTTTCACTTCTAGGCAGAGCACAGCGCTATTAAATTACAATTTGGGAGATTAGCTTCTCTTAAGAAACAATTGTGCTATTCACCAAGAACGAAAGCTCCAGGCCTGATATTTCAGGTGCATGTTCTTGGTCTTCATTCACTTTCCAAAAGCAAGAAGGCTTTTGTGTCTTCATAATATCTGTCCGGCAGGAATCAACTGTTTCACTACTCGGCAGAGCATGGTGCTTTTAAACTGCAATTTGGGAAACTAGCTTCTCCTAAGGAACAATTGTGCTTTTCAACAAGAAAGAAAGCTCCAGGCCTGGCACCTCAGATGCATGTTCTTCACTCTCAAAAAGGAATTAGACTTCTGTGTTCTGATACCTTCTGTTTGGCAGGAATCAAGCATTTCAATACTCGGCAGAGCACAATGCTTTTAAGCGACACTTTGGGAGATTAGCTTCTTTTGAGGTACAATTGTGCTTCTCATCAAGAAGGAAAGCTGCAGGCCTGGATCTCAGATGCATATGTTTTGTCTTCATTCACTCTCCCAAAGCATTTTTGTCCTAATACTTTCTGTCTGATTTAAACTACAGATTGCGAGATTAGCTTCTCATAAGGAATGATTGTGGTTTTTCACCAAGAAAGAAAGCTCCAGACCTCAGATCTCCCAAATCAAGAAGACTTTTGTGTCCTCATACCCTTTGTCTGGCAGGAATCAACTGTTTCACTTCTTGGCAGAGCACAGTGCTTTTAAACTACAATATGGGAGACTAGATTCTCATATAGCCAATTGTACTTTTCAGCAAGAAAGAAAGTTCCAGGCCTGGATCTCAGATGCATATGATTCACTTTCCAAACCCATAAGAAGTTTGTGTCCTGATACCTTCTGTCTGGTAGAAATCAACTGTTTCACTTCTCGGCAGAGCATGATGCTTTTAAACTACAGTTTGGGAAATTATCTTCTTTTAAGGCTCAATTGCGCTTTTCACAAAGAAAGATTGCTGCAGGCCTGATATTTTGGGTGCATGTTCTTGGTCTTCATTCACTCTGTAAAAGCAAGAATTTTTTGTCCTGATACCTTCTGTCCAGCAGGAATCAACTGTTTCACTTCTTGGCAGAGCATGTTACTCTTCAACTACATTTTGCGAGATTGGCTTCTCCTAAAGAACAATTGTGCTTTTCACCAAGAAACAAAGCTCTGGGCCTGGATCTCAGTTCCATATGCTTTGCCTTCATTCAGTCCACAAAAGCAAGATTTTTGTGTCCTGATACCTTCTATCTGGCAGGAATCAACTGTTTCACTACTCAGGAGAGCAAGGTGATTTTAAATTACAATTTGGGAAATCAGCTTCTCATAAGGACTATTTTGCTTTTCACCAAGAAAGAAAGCTCCAGGCCTGGATATCACATGCATATGATAGACTTTCCAATGCCATAAGACATTTGTGTCCTGATACCTTCTGTCTGGCAGGAATCAACTGTTTCACTTCTTGGCAGAGCAAGGTACCTTTAAAGTACACTTTGGGAGATTAGATTCTTTTAAGAACAATTGTGCTTTTCACCAAGAAAGAATGCTATAGGCGTGATATGTCAGGTGCATGTTCTTGGTCTTCATTCACTCTATAAAGGGAATAAGACTTTTGTGTTCTGTTTCTGTCTGGCAGGAATAAACTGTTTCACTTCTTGGTAGAGCATAGAGCTTTTAAACTACTATTTGGGTGATTAGATTCTTTTAAGGAACACTTGTGCTTTTCACCAACAAAGAATGCTGCAGGCCTGATATTTCAGGTGCATGTTCCTGGTCTTCATTCACTCTCTAAAAGCAAGAGGACTTTTGTGTCCTGTTACCTTTTTACTGGCAGGAAACAACTGTTTCTCTTCTCAGCATAGCATGGTAGTCTTAAATTACAGTTTGGAAGATTAGTTTCTCTTAAGGAACAAATTTGATTTTCACCAAGAAAGAAAGCTCCAGGCATGGATCTCAAATGCATATGATTCCCTCTCCAAAGCCATAGCAAATTTGTGTCCTGATACCTTCTCTGTGGCAGGTGTTCTTGCTTTGCCTCGTGATGAATCCCAGGGTATGGCAGGGCTGTGGCATTTTTCTTTTTGTTCTTGTCTTTCAAGGTTTGGTCCTAGAAGTTTTTGGAAAGAAATGAGCATTGCCAGTGAGTCAGGGAGGTAGTTTGACCATTGGGGAAAGGGGCATTCAAAAACTGGGGGAGGGGCACAGAAAAAATGGAAGATGGGCCAATAACATTTTGGAAGACGCACTCAAATTTTTTTCAGGGGCACTCAAATGGCAATTTCCCAGACCCACTGGTGCCAAGGCATGTTAGAGCTTTGCACCAAGATAAAAGGTTATCCCCGTGGGCTACTGGGTCCCAATGATGCACCTTCATTAACACTCGAAAAACAGCAATAACTTGGTGTCCTGGCACCATTTCCCTGGGAGGAATCTTTGTAAGTCTTCAAATCCTGCCTGAAAAATGTCAATTACCCAGACCCACTGGTGCCAAGGTACGATAGAGTTTTGCGCCAAGATAAAAGGT
>JAOXXN010033876.1:0-11728 GCA_026770055.1 Myrmophylax atrothorax
ACTGAACTCTGTATCTCTGAGAACATGTCTAGTTCTGAAGGCAAAAATGAATGAATAATTTACAGAGTCATTAGGGTTCTAATTTTTACAACAAATTTTTAAGAAAGTAGACCTTTTGCATCCTACACCTACATGACTGTCTCTTTCTGTCTTCAGCATACGCAACATTGTTGGAACCTTTGAAAAAAATCTGGAACTGCAAGCTGCTTAAAAGCACTTTGTTGCTTAGCAGATGCAGGTGAACTGATGGTCAAAATCTGCTTGACATGCACTGGCACTTCACTATGATTTGATGTAGATACAAATTAATATATTTAAGCAGAATCTAGTGTATGGTCAAAATCAAGAGTGCATGGGTTTAAAGTTTTTGAACTTCATATAATCCCTTTTGAAGCTCATAAAATCTTAAAATTTTTTCCCCCCTTTGAGAATCTGGTGTTCTCATAGTGCTTGTTTGTTCTTCTGAACTCAACATTATTAATCCATTTTTTTCTTTTCCCAAAAGCAGCAATGGTAAATCATTGTAACAATTTTGTCAATCTTTCTGACAACTGAATGAGTTTTGAGTTTCTTTGGGTTTTTAAGGTTATATGCAATTTGATTAAAACCATGCTTTTGGAAATAGAAAATAGCTTTAAATTTTGAATGAAAGATGTTAATGAGATTGGATTATTCTCAGGATTTTAGGTCTAGAACCACAAAAATGTAGTACAGCAGGCAGATGCATCTGGCTGTTGTGTTCAGGCAATAATCTAGGCCAACCTCTTGGCCAAAGTAGGGATGAATTCAAAGCTAGAGCCACATTTTACTTTGCCTTTTGGGCTGAGCTTTGAGTTTCTTAAAGATGAGATTCTATTGCATCTCTGGACAAGCTGGCCCACCTTTATGCACTCACATTGTGAAGAGGTTTTTCTGCGTATTTAATCATAACTTTCCTCATGTCAACTTGTGCCTATTGTATCTTGTCCTGTGCATCTCAAGGAGGAAACTGGCATTTAATAGCTCATTTTCTAATTTAACAGCTCATTCTAACTTCCTCTGATTAGTAGTTAGAAACAGATATTTACATATTCAGTGATGCCAGACAGTCATTTCCAGCACTGTCTCTGAAGGTGCTCATTTCTTTTGAAACACAGATTAGTTTTAAATAACTCTGGTAGCACAGCTTTAAATTAAGCCAACTACTAATGCTTCATTGGGATCAGGAAGAGGTCCACACTTATTTCCACCTTTACATCTTTTTATATATTAATGCCTTTTATAACTCATCATCAATGTTATATTAGGATAATGAGTCACACTTTTTTATTTGCATATGGATTCTTTTACTTCTGTTATTGGTTTTTCTCTGTTTTGACTGTAAGTTTTCTGATTCTATTCAAATATGATCTGTCAACAAATATTGAGAAGGTCTTGTCTCGTGTGTGTGAAGGGTCAAATTAGTGATTAATAATTCTCAAGCTTAGAGAGGGAGTTTCATTGTAAGGCTTATTAAACCTGTAACAAGGCTACTGAATAAATAAAGATATGCCAGTTTTCCATTTTGAGTATTAGAAGACTGGAATATTTTCATGAAGGGCTTTAATAGTTAAGAGGCATGACAAATTTTGGAACAGAACTGCTTCAGCTGAGAGAACCTAGAAAGACTTTGTTTTGATTGATGATGAAAAAGAAGTAGCTATGCAATTCTCATGTCTTCGGTTAGAAAACTGCAAGACTGTTACAGTCATTGTATCATAGATAAATTACCAGTGATGTATTGATAGTGAATGCATTTATGGGACTACAGATGACCATATTAACTTTAGCACAGTAAGTATCTCTTACTAGCCAAATAAGAAATATACTAGTTTATATGAATTTGATTTTTTTCTATTCTGTTCTACAGGCTTTCTTTAAAACTGCTGAAAATGAAAAGAATATTGCAAACCAGGATATGTGAAATACTTGAACTAATTGAAGGAGGTTAAAATGAAAATGGGACTTTTGGTGGTTGCTGTCAGACTACCCACTCAATTTCCAAATACTTTTATTTAGTATGTCCTAAATAAGTCAATTTCAGACAGTTTTGTCTGCCATTTAATAAATGGAGTGATGGATGATTCTCTTTGAAAGATTAAAGTAAGCAGTCTCTAAACACATACTGTATTCCTGGGAAACATCAGTAATTCTTATTCACTTTATCCATTTTCACTAGAAATTATATTTATTTTTTTGAAATAGAACTCTGCACTGTCATACATACAAGAAAAGCATTGCCTTTTTGATAGGTTTTGTAAAGATATTTCATAATCATAGTACATGGTATACACCTCTGCTTTTGGGAAAGGAAATGTGTAATGGAATTTTTTTTTTCCTCTGTGTGTGTGTGTAAGTCATGGGATATGGGACATATCATCCTTTAAGTGCTCTGGCAATAGATTTTATGTATCCCAAGAATACTTTTTCTTAGTCAATTACTCATTCAAGGTAAAGACATTTCAAAGATGGGAAACCAAAGCTAATATTTTTATAGGATTTACAGACAGAGGTGTGATCCATCAGGTATTTGATTCTTTACAGAATCTGAATTCAAGACAGGGTGAAAGTGCACTCAGATTATAAGATTTTTTTTTTCTATATGTAAGAGTGGTATTAAATTGTGTTTAAAGAATAAAAGAGATATATTTCAGCATTTAATTTTAAATTAACTTTTACATTTTTATATTTTTTCCTATTCTGACTGAGTTTACCCAAAAAAAGAATAAAAAGTGAAAAGTTTGTTTTTTATTAAAACAGTAAATAAATATCTCTTGTTCTCTTATACTTTCCCTGTCTTCCTGTAGGTTAAGTAGAATATACAAAGTAAAACACTATAGGAAATAAAAAATAGAAGAATGGCTAGAACTGCAATCATTGCTGATAGAGCCTTTGTCATCTTTTTTATAACTTGGGCATCTGGCATGAGGAAAACCTGGCTTCAGGGTTTTTTTCTGTCATAGAAAGTAGGAGTCTTCCACATCTTAAACATACATTCTCTTGTCTGATGAAACATTTTCTTCCTGATCTTCCAGTTCAATAATTGTTGCTCTTGTAGCCCCTTGGAAAAAATGAAATTGATTCCAAGAAACCTATCTAGAGAAAATGATCTGAAGTTGCTAGTAATTTTGATGTTACCTAAACTGCAATGTTACAGAGTTCAATTTTCTTCAAAATTTACTTCACAGCTGGTATCTTGAAGTCTTTGAGAGAGAATCAAGTTAAAAAAATATCCCAGCAATGTAGCAAAGTTCAGAGAACTTAGAAGTAAGGAAGTTTCCAGGTTCTACTGTCAGCATGATATTCGTCAGAGTTCTGTCTGTGCACTGCATTCAGGTTTGGTAACTCATATATGAAACAGGGAGAAAACTACACTAAATATGCAATATTGAATGTGGGCATGTACAAATGCTTTCATATTTTCTTTTCCTGTATGTTTCCTCTCAGATTTATTTAAAATACAATATAGTGGGAAAGAAGTGGTAACAACACAGAAAATAAATTAATATAGGCTAGAATATAAGACTAGAGGAGAATATCAGACTATGGAAGTAGTTAATTCTACTAAATGAATTGAAGGAGAGTTTTGGTGTTTTGGTGTTTTGTTTTTGGGTTTTTTTGTGGAGGGTTTTTGTTTTTTTGTTTTGTTTTGTTTTTTTTTTTTTAATATAACTGTGTGGATGACATTTCATAGATTCCAAGAACAGGTTAACAGGTTTACCAAAATAGTCTCAAACCTTCTAGTAACAAAGAATAGCACTGCTAGGTATAGGCCGATCTTTCAGGTCAATGAGTGGCTCCGAGGTTAGAGTAATGTCAAAAATCTTGTGCTTTTTGACCATGGGATGACATACACAACAGTTTGTCTACTGACACATGATGGGATGCCTACCACAGAAGGGAAAAAGCATTTTAGCACAGGAGCTAGCAGGGCTTGCTGACAGAGCTTTAAACTAGTCTGGAAAGGGTAAAGGTTAAAAAAACAGGTTCTCCAGTGATGAGTGATGGAATGGTGTGCCAAGACTTAAGAAAATGAGCACTAATGGGATCCTTCATTTGGCTTCACAAGGCATTGGCTACAAAGTACCACACCTGAAATGTTTCATACTAATGCACACAGCCTGAGGAACCAAACAAGAGGAGCTCAAAGCTTTTGCCCAGTCCCAGAAATTTTACGTCATTAGTCTAAGTGAAACCACGATGGATAGGGAGGGAAAAAGAGGCAGGAGGATGGGGATGGCAATGCATGTAATAGAAGAGTTAAAATAATGTGCATGCCATCATGGGAGTCTACTATAAACCTCCCAGCCAGGGTGATGACACTGATGAATCATTCCTTGGGGAACTAAGAGACAGTTCCAAGACAACTTCCCTTGTCCTTATGGGAGACTTCAACTTGTCAGAAATTAACTGGGAACATCATACAGGTGGTATGACCCAGGACAGAAGATTCCTAAAAAACCTGGATGACAACTTTATGGAACAGATCCTAAGGGAGCCAACTTGGAAAGATGCTCTCCTTGATCTGCTGCTTGTCAACAGAGTGCATCTCATGAGCAAAGTGAAGATTGGTGGCTGTCTTGGTCACAACCATGAGCTGATCAAGTTTAAAATCTGTGTTGACAAGAGGAAAAGCGCCAGCAAAACCTCAACTCTGGACATGAGGAGAGCAAATTTCAGTTTGCTCAGGGAACTAGTAAGTTAAGTCCCCTGGGAAAATGTTTTTGCAAGGGCTGGGGTCCACCAGTGCCAGTCACCTTTTAAACATCAACTCCTAAGGGCACAGGAGCACCAATTCCCAAATGTTAGAAGTCAAATGGGTGAGGCAGAAGGGATCTTCCCATGGAGACAAGGCAAAAAAATGTACGTCCAGTGGAAGTAAGGTCAAGACATTGGAAGGATTCAGAGGTGCCTCTTGCTGCTGTAGGGAGAAAATTTGTGTGGCCAAAGCTCAGCTGGAGTTGAAACTGGCCAGAAATGCAGGGGACAACGGAAAGAGTTTTCAAATGTATTGATGGCAATAGGCAGTATAGAAATATCATTGGCCCACTGTGGGATGAGGATGGTCACCTCACAAACAGGGACAGGGGCAAGGCAGAGATGTTTAACACTTTCTTTGCCTTCATTTCAACATGGATGTCAGATCAAGGGGGTCTCAGTGACCTGAGCTGGAGGACCATGACTGCAAGAATGATCAGCTCCCAGTCGACCCTGAAATTGTGTGGTATCTGCACCAGCTGGATCCATACAAATCTCTGGGGTCTGATGGGATTCATTCAAGAATCCTCAAAAAGCTGGCTGATGTCAGCACAAAACTTCTCTTGATGATTTTTGAGCAGTCTTGAGAATACGGAGAGGTCTCAGCTGACAGGAAGCTGGAAAATATTGTCCTGATTTTCAAGAAAGGAGAGAAGGAGGACCCTCGAAACTACAGGCCCGTCAGTCCCACTTCAGTGCCTGGTAAAGTTATGAAGAAGATTATTCGGTGAAGTATTGAAAAACACCTGAAGAACAATGCAGTCACTCATCACAGCCAGCAGGGCTTCACGAGAGGAAAATACTCTCATCAAACGTGATTTCCTTTTATGAAAAGGTAACCCACCTAGCTGATCAAGGGAAGCCAGCTGATGTAATCTTTTTGGACTTCAGTGAAGCTTTCAATACTGTTTCTCACAGGATGCTTCTGGGCAAAATGTCCAGCACACAGCTGGATAAACACATCATCTGGTGGGTGAGCAACTGGCTCATGGGTCGAGAACAGAGGGTAATAGTGAATGGAGTGACATCAGACTGGTTACCTGTCACTAGTGGGGTTCCACAGGACTCCATCCTGGGCCCTGTGCTCTTCAACATCTTCCTAAATGACTTGGACACAGGACTGGAAGGGATACTAAGCAAGTTTGCAGATGACACAAAACTGGGAGGAGCTGTTGACTTCCTCGAAGGCAGAGAGGCCCTACAGAGAGACCTTGTTAAATTAAAGTACTGGGCAATCACCAATCATATGAAGTTCAATAAGGGAAAGTGCCAGATGCTGCACCTGGGATGGGGTAACCCTGGGTGTTTGTACAGACTGGGGAATGAGATGCTGCAAAGCAGTGCCATGGAAAGGGACCTGGGGGTCCTGGTCAGTGGCCAGTTGAATATGAGTCAGCATACCTGTACAGAATGCTTCAGTGAACAATCTCTGCCACAGAAGCCTTGATGAGGGGAAAACAAATTCTAGTAATGCACATAGAGGAAATATTGAGTAAACTAAAAGTATATTTAGCTTACTGTGGATCTTAGTCTATGATTATCAAGTTTTAAAGCTCTCCTTAATGTATATTTTCCCAAAAAGAATCAGGTTGAAGGTCTTCCATTTTTTTTATTCTCAAGTAATTGTTGAAGACTGGGTCTAAGTGACATTTTTGAATCCTTCTGCTGAGCAGTTCATATAATATTAAGGATATGTAGCCTCCATTAGGAAACAGCAAAACAATAATTTTCTAGTTTTCTGTACATAAGGAAGACTACATCTTTCCAAGTAAAATTTTGTGAATAACTTGAAAGTAAGCCTTGTCTTCCAAGAAAACAAACAAACAAGCAAGTGAAACCTAATAAAATCAACATAGTTTCAAACAACAGAACTGAGGATATACAGTGTCAGAACAATGCTTTCTCTCCAGCCTCAAAACTATTCTTCAAATTCGCTACATGATTTAAGAGACACTTTATAGTGTAGTATTGATGACATTGGCATCTGCATATGTTTGATTGCAGTTAAGTAGCAAGTTATGTTCTTACTTTTTGATCTAAATTCTCTTTTTGGTAAAGTTTGTGGAATAACTTCACTGCTTTGGTGTCCCAATTTGTTCCTCTGTCAGTCTCTAAAATTAAATTTTTGTGAATAATTAGGCAATTGGAATTGCAACTGTGGAACTGTGTTTTGAGGCTTTTTTTTTTTTTTTTTTGTGGCTCCACTTGGGCTGTTTTGGAGCATTAGAGAGACATTTTTAGGAGTCATGTCTTCCTGTGTCAGAAACACTTACCCTTCTTAGAAACACTGATCCTTCTTAGAGTTCAGCCCAAGAGACTTTTTCACTGTGATTCTTTCCTACCAGAAATAGTTCTTGGAAGCCTTGAAGAGAAAATATGTGATTTAATTGCATGGGAAAGGGTGAGGGGAGGTGTGTACAGAAAGGGGGAAGAGTAAATATAAAACAAACTATAAATATGAAATATAAATATAAACTGGAAATATAAAATTTAAATAAGAGTTAAAAAATACACTTTTCATTTCACCTTTCAATAAGAAAAAAAACGTACTTAAATTTCCTAGAGGAATTGCAAATAATGTTAAAAGTTTCAGTGGCTAAAATCTGTTAAGACCTTATAGATGTACCAAAAGCAATTTTGATAAAAAATATTTCAAAACTATTTATATGCATGACAGTCCAAGCCTCTTTATGATACCATCAAGATGCTACTACATTCTTGACAATCTCTGATAAAAAGCTAGTATTTTAAATCACCCTTTTATGCCACAGGTTCATCAATTCCCAAATGGAGTCTGAAATCTCTACATATTTTTTTTATTTACAGTATGAGTTGTTCACAGAAACAATCTTTCTGGAGATTGCCACAAAATTGAAAGGAACAGTCTGGAAAACAAGTAGAAACTTAGATATCTGATTATGTTTGTCTGAAGTTAGTTTATAGATTACTTCCCTCTCCAAAAAACCCCTCTGTAAACAAAGATCTGGACAGAAATGTTACAGTGGATATATTGCAGTGGATATTTTAGCAACAACTTAATAGATATGATTAGTGAAAGTGAACACCTCTGCTATTTTTTCTATACAATAGCAAACCCTAGAATGAAAAAAATCTATTATGCAGTGAAGTAAAGGGAAAAAGACATGTGGTATGAGAAAGGTAATCTACATGGTAGAATATTATTGTTTTACAGGGCACATCTGCAAAAATAAGAAAGAAATGAGATTCTTTTTTCCTTAAGGCTTTTAAAAATAAAAAAATGTAAAGATACATGTATGAATACACATATAGGTATAATTATACATATATATATAGGATTCTAGGTAGTCTGTTTAGTCTATGATCTATCAGCTGTTATAAGTATAAAAATGTGAATGTTTCTTTCCCGTTTCTTCTTTTCATCCCATTGCTTTAATGATGAAAAGTGCATGTTAAACTTCTTTTCTTAAGAAAGGGAAATCCTACATAATAAAATACTGATTGAAAAGAAATAGAAATAGATGAAATATTTTCACATTAATTAAATTTTCCCTTTCTAGCTGTAAAAGAATGATGCTCTATAATTAAGCCTATCCCTCTTCTAATTTGAGATAATATAGAACTGGAATAAAGATGTGAATAATGAATGAGTTTGTATACCTTTATTCTAAATAATGTATAATTACTAGATTTTTTCTATGCTGAATTAAATAGAATTCGTCTGCAGCCTCAGAGAGTACAGGTTTTGTTAATCCATTGAATTCAGCTACAAATGAATTAATAATTATAATTGTTATTATACAGCATTCTAACCATTTATTTATTTAATTTGGATAGAGCAGTATGTTTCACAATCCAATAGACTCTTGGATCTCTTTTCCTGTTGATTATTCAGTCTGTGATCACTGAGAGTCTGTTTGTTCTGTTTATGAAGCCAAATCCATTGTGCAAAGAATGTTGTTGTATTTATACCCATTAGGTATTGCAGAGACATATACTTTTTATTAGTACAACCTGAATGACATTTGATATTTACTTTTAGGAAAGAATTTGTAATTTTTGTGTAAAATGTGACTGCAGTGTGGGATTCAGCTAAGTAACACTTAAATTTAGGTATGTACAGCCACATATCAACACAAAACCTCACCTGATAGCTAACATTACCAGAGGAAGCCAGAGAGCTCTGATTCCTAAGGCATAGTTCAGCTATCTAAATGTAGCTTTAGACAATATAAAATGTGTCACATGATTTCTGCCTGCCATTCCAAGCAAGTTTCAGCTTCTTCCATAGACCCCATGTTACATCCCCCAGCCTTGTGTGAGTGAGAAACCACTTAGTGCTGCAGTGGTACTTGACATTTTTGTTTAGGCAACTATATTCCATGTATGGCATCTAGACAGAAGAATCATTATCCTGCTTTTACCAACTTTATTTGGCTCTTTCATTGACTGCAGTAGAAGACTAGACCCAAGTTCACACACATATATACTTAATATTAGTTTTCTTAATTCTGTAATGAATCTCATCCAGTCACCTCTGGATGTAATCCACATAATTCATCAGCCTGGTATCAGCTTATGTTATGTTTTCAAATACTCATATTATCACTTTAAACCTCTTTAATTTCTTTTGATTATACACATGTGAGAAGCAAATTATTATGTGATAAATGGAATATTAAGAGTAACAGACAAACTCAACCTAACAGACAAACTCTAAGTATGGAGGCTGAAAATGGAACAAAATGCTTGATTCCAAATAATATTATGTAAGGACAATAATTATAATGATAATCAGGAAATAATTTTATATATAAAACAATAATTTGAAAATATTAATTCCTTTCTGGTTTTATTAAAAAAAATATTACATTAAGAGAGCAATGGCTGTCATAAAATTAAGTCCTGATGATAGATTGTATTTTGGAATATTTATAGCTACTATAATAATACAACTTTCAGCAAATTATATGTTAAGCAGGAGAAGGAAGAAAGTGTCAAAAAATATACACAAATATGGATTTCATTGCTCCACTACCAGCATCAATACAATAAATTAAACACAGTTTTTATGAAAATCTTATGTGAAATACTTTCACAGAGTTGCTTTTTTGACTATATATCTACCTTGTTATGAATTTATATGTGCCAAATCTTTTGTTGCCCTTAAGGCTGTAGCCTCCAGACGGCTATTTCTGTACCTGGTAACTGAAATGAAGCAGTTCTTTCAAAAAGTCTTTTCTCCACTGTACTGTTACATTGTGTAACATACCTGTGTCACCTACTCATTTCAGCAATAAAAATGTTAAAAATATCTTACTTCTGTATAATTCTTGTTGCTAATTCTTACTGCAGAAAGAATAAACATTTGTCTGAAGTTAAAATTGAAGTCCATCTAAAACCACAAAGCCTAGTTCTAAATTTAAAGATACAGAGGCTTCAGGTTTTCTGCAGTCTTTGTTCCATGCCACTCTTCAATGCCTCAATACCAAAGTCATGATGTGCTATAATTCATGTCAATATTGAAAGCGTATGTACGTGTGAATATTCCTCTAATATCTGAGGTGTATCGGAATATTTTAATAGGCATGAAAACTGTATTTAAAAACCCTCTAATCATTTCACTTCCAAGTATCTCTTATTAATTCCTGTTTTACTGGTAACTTAGCCAAAAAAAGCAGGCTTGGAAGAAAAAAAATAGTTTTAAACTGGATCCTTCAATTTTTATAAAATGTACACCTTATTCAGTTGGAATCTAGATAAGAGTGAGTCATTTACTTTTTTATTCAATCTGCTTCTAGCATAAGAGTGTTAATAAAGAATGCATTCCTCAAGACAATTCTTATGTTACTGTAACTCTTCCACAAGGCAGAATTCTATTAATTTTGGGTAATCCCTCAGACTCTTGAATTCAATGAATGCTGTGTTTGTAGTACTAAGAGTAGAATTTATAATTGTACATTTCATGGAGGACTTCTGTGCACAACAGCTTCTCTCCTTCTATCTTGTCTCAAAGAGCTGTGATTCTCATGGGCATTCTCATTTCCAGGTCTATTCACTATTATTTTTGTATTATTTTTGTTTTGAAGATAAGCTTATTTCTTCATTTTAGCTACTGAAGTCTATCTCTAGGTTTTGCCTCCTTCAGTCTCTCTGAAAGTACTGTTGTTTTTATGAAAGCTCGTTGCAAACAGAGAAAAGAACTGCTAAGGATTATTTTCTCCTAACCCAGTTTTATTCTGCACATCTTCCTCTTTCATACAGAGCCCTACTTTGAAGTAGCTTAAAAACCATTTATAGATGTGTTTATCATAAAATCATAAAATGTCTTGGATTGGAAGAATCCCTAAAGATCATCCAATTCCAAACTTCCTGCCACAGGCAGAGAGAGGATCTACTACACCAGGCTTCTCAGAGATTCATCCAACCTAGCCTTGAAAACTTTCGGGGATGGGGCATCCACAACCTCTTTGGGCCTCACCACTCTCACAGCAAAGAATTTCTTCCTCATATCTAACCTGAAGCTATTCTTTCTCAGCGTAAAATCTGTAAATAGTCTCTCTCCATCTTTCTGGTTGCCTCTTTTCCAGGCTGCACAATCCCAATTCTCTTAGCCTTTCCTCATAGGAGAGTTGCTCCATCCTTCTAATCATCTTGGTGTTCCTCCTCTGGACTCGCTCCAACAGGTCGATGTCCTTACTGTGCTGGGGATCCCAGAGCCAGATGCAGTACTCCAGATGGGGGTCTCACAATCTGATGGAGTTCCTTAAATATGTGGCAAACTGAGACAATACAAAACCGTAAATAGTCTTTGACTCCTCTCCTCCAAAGGGGTTTGTTCTCCCTCTGATATTCTCCAATCTTGTACCTTGAGAAAAAGACTAAACAGCTGGTAGGTTCCAGGGCAGGGGTAGAGATAGAAGGACCTTAAACTTAAACTATTAGAAATATTAAACCACTAAAATATACTATG
>JAOXXN010033877.1:0-12500 GCA_026770055.1 Myrmophylax atrothorax
CATATAAAAAGATACAACACATAAGCAAAAACATTCCTTCTTCCCTCTTCTCCAGGATTTAGAAGGTCCCTACACCTTGCTGCCCATACCTAAATACCTGTGAGGACATAGAGAGGCTGCAAGAGAATAGAAAAATTCAATAGAAAGAACAAATTGCAAATAAAAAGACAAGTCCAAATATTATCAACCAGTCCACACACAAGCCAAAATCTACTGCTGACTTGCCCACAATATAACTTCATACCTTACCAGATTTGCATCTCTTAGTAAAAAGTAAGATAGACAAGATTATCCCTTACTATGAACTAAAAAAAAAAAAAAATCCTTGATTTTATCCCTACTATTCTCTTATATAGAGCTCTGTCAATATCTTAAGCTTGCATCTACCAAATATAGACAATATCACAACTTCACTGTTAGTGTGAAATTCCACAAACCTCAATTAGATTGCTAGCTTTAAGCACAGAGACTACTTCAAAACAAAACACTCTTCAATGTTTTAAGCCATATGAAATTCCCATGCTCAGCTTAAAAGCGAAATGCTTTGCTGTATGAAGAGACATTCTGCCTTTTTGGAAATGATCTCTGAAAGTACACAGTGTTTTATTCAGCCTAAATGACCTTCTAATGGAACAATTTAACCAAAGCATATTTCCATTGTTTAGGAACAGATGAAGTTTCATACACAATTAGACAGGCAGCTTTTCTAGTCATATGCCTTGTCTAGAATATACATCAACATCAAATGTTTAAAACATGTCTGGAACAAAAACAAAAGGATGGTTAAAAGCACAAGACACAAACAAGCAGATTTTTCTCACAAAATAACCTGTCAAAAGTCAGCATATTGTTGGGACATATATTGGCATATATAGGCTTATATTTGAAAGCAATCTCATTAATTTTCTCTCTAGACGTTATTATGATCCACATACAGTTATTGCATCCTCTCTTACATATCTCTTTTGTACCCAGGCCTACACTCATACTTTCAGTTCTTCTGATAATGAAAGTTTGGAATCCTCCAAACACCTACTACCTCTTCTCCAGTTGCCTCATGTTTCTCACACCTGTATTCATCTGCATTTAAACCCCCCATACACACTTGCTTTTCTAGCCATTTCTTAGTATTAAGTCCACATTAAGCACCTTGGTACGAGCAATTCACATTGCTACCCAGGTTTCTTTTCTAAAACATCAGATTTAACTCAGAACCCAACTAATCTAGATTAACAATTTGTATAATTCTTACTCTGCCTACTCAATGTGTGCTGTAGCCACAAGGAAAAAAAAATTAAAAAATCAATACTGTATTTCACATGAGAGATTCCTCCCTAGTAATAGACAAATATAGCCAGAGAAACACATGGCTTAAAAATTGTCATGGCTGTTTACATTATTGGCATCTAGAGAGAGTGTGCACCAGTTTTAAATAACTGAACAGTATTCAACCTCAAAACTGTCTAGTTGACTTTCTATCTTGCCAAAGCAATTGTAATTTAAATCTCTCTAATGCAAACTGCTAACAGAACAGGAAGCACAAGCAAAAAAAAAATTATCGTGAAATTATACTTGTACTGAAGCATCACAGAACCCAAATCCAGTATAGGCAGAATTTTACCAACAGCAAAACCATGACCTGAACAGACTGTAAATAACCCTGGCATCTTTTTCACCTGGATACAACCCACAGAACTGGGATAGAAAAATCCCTGTTAGTTTTACTAACACACAACGACATACATCAAAAAACCAACATATTTCAATATTAGCAGAGGTATATGTGAATGAGAAATGGTTGTGGTTACAAATTGGGAATTGGAATAAAAAACACATGCAAGATTTCTTCAAATTATCTGGCTTTATGAAAAACTGCCTGCTCAACAACAACAAATACATTGTCCTAGTGCTTTAGAATAGAATTAAAAAAACTAATTTCTTGATTTAAAATTCCACTTTATTTCAAAATTTTTCAAATTTTTAGTTTTTTAGTTTTAGATGTTTAAGCCCCTCCTGGTAGAGCTTACATCTAGTATCACAGATGAGCTTAGTTCACCACCTGTGAGTGTTTTGAAAACGAGTCTTCATGTTGAAAATAACAGACCTGAAAACCTGCTGTGAAAATAAATCTGGAATTAAACTTTTCCTTGGATTATATAGAAAATTTTTATTCTGTCCCAAACTTAAAAAAAACCCCAACCTTGTTACCACTTCTTTCTTATCTTCAGACGTAGAGAGTTGCACCGTCCAAACACAAGATGCAAGTTTGTTTTTAAGACTCCCATTTCCAAACATACACACTCTTTGGTAGCATTAGATGAATCCTAAACATTGCACACTTATGGGTATAACTGAGGCACACTCCTTTTTGAACACATTTTCACCTCCCAGCCAAACCTACAGTCCCTATTCCTTTCCTTTAACAACTAGATTATACTTAATCTTTCAGCAGTTAGAGTATTTATGGTTCTACTGAGCCCTGCAGATTTTCAGATGAGAAAGAGAGGGTGTTTTAGACCTGAAAGGAACATTAACCTGGTCCTTTTGCTTTACAGCATAGCCTTTTTCCTTGTCTCCCTCTGCCATTAGCTTCTTCAACTAAATGCAGATGTCACCAGCCTTTCTTTAGCAAAGGGAAATAAGTGTCCCATTAAGTACTTAGAGGAGTGGACAGATTCTCCCATTCAACTGGTTCCCTACACACTTGCTGGTGCTGAACAGCAAATCTTCTATTTCTGAGAAAGGGCTATCACAGAGAGGTCATTTTCCTCTAAGTGGTTTCCTTATTTCATCTGTTCTCAAGTTTAGTGTTAAGTTGCTGAAAGATTACCTCATTCATATGATTGGGAGCCTGTTCGCCTCCAGAGTGTAGGGTGAATGAGGCAATAATTATTTGTTTGAAAAATACAGGTAGTTTTGCTTGCATTGCAAAGAAATATGCCTGAATTTGCCATTATTCCAGGGATGAATCCTGAGACCTTTATTTCCTTTTCAGAGAGTCAGGCCCTGCTCATAATGGTGAAAAATCACATGCAGATAGTCCCAGTCGCTGCTTCTGCTCAGTAAGAACCCAAAGAGAACTGAAGCAAAGGGGCTGCCTGACCAATTACTAATGCAAACCATGCATCCACCCACACTCTGGGGCTTCTCCAAGGAGGAAAACAATCTCAAAGTAAGGTAGGATGAGAGTTTAATATACTTTAATACACCAGTGAAGTTACCCAAGCCAAATGGTTTCCCCACCACCTTCTTTGGTGTAAGTGTGATTTTGAGTTTTATAGTGTGGTTTATATTACAGTAGAAGCTCTTCTGGGTTTTTTTTTTATTTGGAGGACTGGGGGAAAGGGAGGTTAGAGTTACTTTTATTCAAGGAAAATAAAAAAAAAGCAAGTGCAGAGCTAGTGCAATAAATGCAGCGCTTCCCGTATTTCCTCAGTTTGAGTACAGATTTCTAAGACCACATTCCATGAGCTTTTTCTCAGGTAAATACAGCTGCTGATATGGTTACTAAGACAACTTTCTATATTTTAATGCAAGATTAAAAATTCAAAGCAATATGACCATTAAGTATTGGGAAACTCTAATAAAGGAGTGAGAAAGAGTGACAGAAATCAGAAAGATTTTTCCACAGAAGAGCCTTGGTCGATTCCTCCCAGGCTGGACGTGCTATCAGAACACAAAAGCAGCAAACTGCCTCTAGGAAGGAAAAAGCTCACTACACAACTTCTGTGAACTGGATTTAAGATGCATGTTCATTATTTTGCAGAAGGAATGTTCAGCAGGATCAATATGCCATCAAGATAAAAGAAGAGTATAAATTCTCCTGAGAGTTTGGTCAGAATTTTCTTTACTGTCAGCCAGGGAATTAAAAACAGGGCAGGAGGCATATTAAAACTGTGCTTTTATAAGCTTAATCAGTAGGCTGGAAAATGAGTTTCACAAAGAGATAATGAGCTCCCAAATCATAATTTGCCAAGGGTGCATTGATTTTCACTCGTCTTCAGATCATTTACAAGCATCCAGCACAAGAACACCTTCCTGCCCTAGGTCCCCACCAAGCAGGGACATGTGCCAGAACAGAATCCCCTTGCACAAGGAGGACTTACCAGGTTAAGGGCTGCATGTCATGCATTTGTATCTTGGGCATCTTCGCAGATATAGTGAAGATGTAATCATAATTGTTTATCACAAAATCGGTCATGCTGACACCACTGTGGCTTTACCAAGCCCACGGTCCCTGTTCTCTCCCCCCTCCACTCTCAGAAACTATTACGGCATTTACCCACTACATAGGAGAGCAGACTGAATGTCCCTCCTCCAGATCCACCTTGGGGGCCCCTCCATTAGGTCCAAGGATGAAACTTACTCCTGGGTTAGTGGCAACAGGTTTTGTCCCCACCAACGCATACTGAACTGTTTATATGAAGACTTTAATTGTCAACTATAGCAAATTAGAGAATAATCCAGCTCAGCACGTGCCCTAGATCAGTGAATAAAGCACTGTCCCTGAGAAATGGGACAAAGTTGAAATAAAGCTCCCAGGCTAGAGAGGCATTAAAATTAGGTCTTCTACATCTTAGTCAAGCAGCCACATCACTGGATCAACATAGATGAACTACTGCAGAGGCAGGGCAACAAAAATTTGTTATATGTAACATCACAAGAGTAATAACAGAAGTTAAAAAAATAGTATTTTCATTCAAGTTGACATTTGATTTCTTCTTTCAGGGCAGCACACCAAACCCATATATATATATATATATATATACACACACACACACACACACATTCTTGCTGATGTGAATCAGGCTTGTTTTCCTCTCCCATCCAAAATCACCAATCCACAAATGTCCTATGCTAAAATGATTGACAGGGTTTTTCCAGAAGAAAGGTTGGAATTTGAGGGAACAATTTTTTCATCCCTATATTTTGGATTTGGAGTTAACACTGATACGTACAAAATTCAACATTAAGTCTTTCTCACTTGTTTCACCCTCTAGTGTTTTCATCTTATTTGATTGCACCCCCACTCTTGTCAGCAAGTTAGACTGATGGGGTATTAATCATGCAATGTTCTTTACTGTGTAGCAGGTACAATTTTCTCTTTTAAAGAGTTATCTTCATCCCAGGACCTGGTTGAATTCCAAGTGAGCTATTTGTCAGAGCAAAATTTAATAAAAGATGTTGCTTATCTTTAAAAGTTATTTATCTTTTGCTAGAGAGTAGAGTAATTAAAAATGGTATAGTTTGGGGGAGATGAGCAGGTGAGAGAGTTGGTTTTGTTTCTTTTTTAATTTAGCGTTGCACACCAAAGTCCACCAGCCCTTCAAAATCCCTTTTTTTTTCTAGCAAAAGGCTTATAATTCTGCATAAACGAGTGGGGGGTAGTTCCTATCTTTGGACATTCCCTTTCTTTTAGCCATTCTCTCACATCTCTGAAGAAGTCAGACATTCTTTAAGTTGCTCATTTCAGTAAAGAATGAGGATGAGGACCCTTGCCCTAGTAGCTGGGTAAATAAGGCCAGATACTGGAGATACGGGAGAGCCAGGAAGGAAGGAACCTGCACTAAGTCCTGTTACTTACTCTCTTTCTTATATTGTTTGAATGTGTATATTTAATAGCACAGTTTATCACACACAACCAGAAACAAGGTACCCCAAGTTCTACATTGAGACAACTCAAAGAACTTTTTTCATTAGCTGAACATGCCCATCGCCAGACCTTGCTACACGTGTCTGAATCGGTAAGACCACTTCCACTACTTCCCCCTGTGACCCGCTGTTCTCTAGAGTACTCTGAACTACTTTACATGTGAGTAACCACGCACTGGAACAGGTTGCCCAGAGAGCTTGTGGAGTCTCCCTCAATGGAGATACTCCAGAACCATCTGGACACAATCATACACCATATGCTCTAGGACAACCCTGCTTGAGCAGGGATGTTGGACCACATGGCCCACTATGGTCCCTTCCAGCCTTACCCATTCTGTGATTTTCTCTCATCTTTGTTGTTACATTAGAAGTGTCTGCAAAGCAACATCTCAGAACTGAAAATGAAAGCATATTGTTGGTACAGAACTACACACCTTAATTTTTTATCTTCCTGCAAGTAAAACCACTGCAAAGAGCTACAAAGTTTAAGCTCTGAACTCCATACTCATTTCCTGGAGAAAACATGGAATAAATGAATGCTTACAAATCTTCATTAGTCTGTACATTATGGCAAGATACTGTAGGCTAAATATCACAATTGCCTGTTAAGTACCATAGCAACAGATCAAAGTATATGCTACCAAAATAAATGAAAACATTGCAAAAAAGAAAAACAGCCCAAACCATTGTGATTAAATCTACTTTAAAATAATCCATAAAATCAAGGAGTGAGGAAAATATATCCTCCCATGAATTACAGCTCCACTTGATCTATTTCTTTCCTTACTATTAAGTCCACTGCATTATTTATTCATTCAAGTGCTTTAATCAAGATAACCACTCAGAAGTCGTTTGATTTAAAAGTACTGTTACTGCTAAATGTAGCAGTAACAGATCACAGCAATTTGCAGCCCACAGTGATGTGCAGTAGCACAAAAAAATAGCCATACTGAAGACATGTATTGCACGGTTACAACCAAGAAAGTCATTCTGTGGTGTAAAAGGAAATCTTTTTTTTTAATAAAGAAAAACTGTTATGAGAGACAGCCCTCTCCCTTACACTCAGCCCCAGGACCCTCACTAACCACCCTGCATGACTAACCATAGTTTGAAGGCTTATTCTGCAAGACCAGACCAAGTTTAACTTGAACACGTTCCCAGCACACAGCCCTACCCATAGGGAGCCAGGCTATGGCAGTAGGGGACCCCAAGCATTTTAAAAAACTTATCCAATGATAAGGTAAATACATGACATATTTACATGGACAAGACACCACTTTATTGTGTCTACATGATTTGCATAAGTGCTGTCATGATTTTGAGTACAGAGCAGCAATGGCTGAGATGATGCAGGACCAGCCAGAGGTTAACATTTTTAGCAGCTGCACAATCCTAACAATTTTTCCCAAATCTAGGCTTTTTAGGTAAACTTCTGGTTTTGTGAGATGCCTGGACACTACAATGGAGAGTAGCTTTATACTTCTTATAAAACAAAGCACAGTTTCCTAAACTTCAACTATGTTTGTTGGCGTAAAGTGCACAATGAATGCTCTATACTCAAATAACACATCACAAGTTGTGAGGTTACAACATTGTTTGAAACAGTCTTGACGGGATGAAACACAGTCAATAACAGGTTATTTCATCATAAAAAATGAGTATCAAGACTATTTTAAAATGTATTTGGCTGAAAGAAATATTGCCAGGTTAAGATTTTTTGCAGTTTTTCCAAGTAATTTTTAGCATTAGTCAAAATGAAAGAACTATAGGTAAAGTCATGTTCAACAGAAGTTTTATTTCTTTTTCTACATATTTTCACATGTGGCTGGAGAGTTTCCTGTACTTTATTGTGTCTAAAATACTTATTCTTTTTGCTACTCTTTTTTAAGCAGTGAAAATAAAAATCAGATTAAAGGGACCAAAACATTAACATGTTGGTCATTGAAAATCTCAAGTAAAATGTTAAATAAATCATTAAAAGAACATCAGAATTTGGGCTTTTTAGCTTGATACATCTGAAAGATTTTTTTTCAGAAGCTGAATTCCACAGAACATTTGGAACTTCATTTCCATTTCAAATCAGGGTGCTGGAGAAATAAAGAGACTATTTTCCCAGAATAAGGGTAGGGAGGTTCTCCTGTGAAATGCAGAAATCCATTTTTCAGACAACTGGCTCCATCAGATTTCTTTTTGAAATCAAGCCACTGAGAGATGTAAAAACTTTTAAGTAACATAAAAAGGAATACATTGAACACTCCAGTTAAATTGGCATACAGACAGTTTTAAAATTAGAACATAGAAGAGAACATATGAATAACAATGGGTCACAAAACAGAGAAGCAACAAGAACTTTAGCAATGTTACTCCTGAATAAAATAAAAATGACAGCTTCAAGAGCCTTCTTGTAGCAAAGGAGAGCTGCAGACTTATGATTAATTTTAAAGAAATATTGGAGATACCTAGAAAGCTCATATCAGATTGCAGAGCTGCAGAAACTGAAGAAACTGTAAGAAATCCGTCCAGCACATACACAAAAACTCTTTCAAATAAAACTTTATCCTTATGCAACAAATCTTTTTATACATAAAAATATTATTCTTCCCTCAACAGGACTTGTGTACAACCTCAGAGACAGTCACATAAGCAGTAAAGAATCACATTTTTTTACGTCCAAGTAGGTGTAAGCCCATGGCAACAATATTACCAAGAGTAAAAAAATGAATCCAAATAAAGTAGACGAAAACTCTTGCTAAAATAAACTACAACTCTAGTTTTTATAATTTATATTTATAATCTAGTGATTATAGTAGTCTCTGAACAGATGCACCAGGATGTGATCTTGTGTCTGTTTTAAGGCAGTATGTCCACAGACTATGACCATACTTGTAGGCTCTAGCTTAAGCTTACACATGGGGAGGAAGATCATAAACAAGACCTACTGTTTTTACGCTTTTTGCACATAGGCCAAATCATCTTCAGCTTTACTTTCAAACAAGACTAATTACATTTTGTTTTTATTATTCTATGCAAAAAGCTGCTCTCTCTCTAGATGAAAGAAAGCTACTTGCAAGACAAATACATTTGGGAAAACAATCGTGCTTTGGAGTTTGCTGTCTAGTTTAATGCCAAACACTATAAGCAAGGATAAAAATAATCTGTAGAATGAATATGTAATATAATGCACAAGTTAAAAAAACACACTGAAATCTATTTTTCTTAAATAAATAATAACCTTCTCAATTCTCTTTCAGCTTTGTGTTTCTATTTTCTTTCACCAAAAGCTTCAGTTAAAGAACTTTACCTAGTTAAAGAACTCTGTATAAAATCCATTCATTATTATATACTCTTTCTATTGTAATAATCCTACATTTGTGACAGAGAACTACATAAACAGGAAGATGATAACATCTGTCCCAAAGACTTACTAATTATATTTGCAGTATACAAGAACATATGGATACAGACAGGACAAGACAGAAAAGCAATGAGACCCCACCCAGCAGCATGAAGAGTTCTGGTCCTTGGCTGTCATTCCCTGAGCCCTTCTCTTGGGGCAGCAAGGGAAATTAGCCCATTAAATCCCTTGCCCAGCCATAGCTCCGGCCCCTTGCTCACACCCTTTCTATGCTTCCTGCTGCACTGATGCATCTCTTCTAGGAATGGAAGAGAAATGTCTTAGACCATGACCAGTCCAGTCAAGATGTGTTCAGGCCCTAAGGTAAAGGAGGCTTAATAGGGAGGGAAACAGGTAAATTTAAAGATATTTGCTAGGATTTCTTCCCTGGCATGAGAGGAAGGAAAATGATGAAGATACTTCTTTAAGATTTAAGCAGAATGTATCACTGGTAACGGGGAGAAGGCAATATGCTCAGTACTGAATGAGGAAGGAGCTATAACATCTAAAGCTATGAAGGACCTTGGCAAAGAGCGCAGTCAGGGCAGAAAAAGGCAGCAGCAAGTCAACAAAGAAACAGGCAACACTGTACTCCCAGCCTGGCACTGCCAGCTGAAACCATACTTTGACATCCTAGAGGAGTACAAACAGAACATGAATGCACTCAGCAAGCTGATGGAAAATGATGCAACCCCATCTCTGGAACAAGTCACGGAGTGTTAAGACAAGAGCCATCTCATTTGCTCACCAGCTAGGAAAAACAGATTTCACAGAAGGGATCTGCAGTACTTAGACACAGCCTGAAGATAATCACATTAACGCAGATCAATACACCTGGGTATGTTTTGAAAGTAGTTACTTCCAGAATTCACTTGCTTCTACTTATACTCAGGTTGTTTCTCTGCACACAGTAAATTGTAGCATTTCATCACTTTATTTCAAAGATCTACATTAATTAGTATCAGATGAGGACTCTCAGATTGTAAGCACCTTACATGCTCATATTGGGTTTAGACAAGGTTCCATAATGGTGTTATTCAGGAAAGAAACAGGAACTATGCATAACAAGAGAACAAAACTATCAGCATAAATACCTAATCTGATTTATAAACCATAACTTTGCAAGGACAGCTGACCTTGCAGGCAGATTCTTTTACAGTAAAGGTGCTTGTTCCAAGGATATGAAACAGCATGCAATTAATGATGCAGACAGACTTAGCTTTCAATAAGTTTCATCTGAGTTCATTTATCGATTTAAGTTAGCATGGTAAATTTATGAAGAAGTATTGGAGCTAAAATACATTTACAGGAGTAATAATTAGGCCACAGAGTTTTCCCATGCCCTAAAGAAAAAGGCCTACCAACCAACATAGCACTTCAGGCCACTTCAGTTTTCTGCCTAAATATTTATGTTAGGAAAAATTTAGGCAGAGACTCAGGTGAGACTTCAGTGTATTTCTATGCATATTCATGATCTCCTAGTAAATAGTTGATGAAGTAGATTTAGTGGTTCTATTAGATTAGGGAATCTTATATTTACATGATTATTTCACCACCTGTACCCTTTAATTTATTTATCTGGAAGAAAAATTATCTCAGCTTAGATCCTGCCTAAGGCCTTTTAAGCACTAAGGAGAAAGTAAGTTGGGTGTGCCTATCTGTCTTGCATAGACCAGGACAGTAGGCTGGGTGTTTGGAAGCAAGAATAAGGCAGCAAAAAAATAAAAATATCACCTACAAGCAGCACTAGTACAAAGATGGCAACATAATCTAGTACTCTGACAAAGAGGGAAGCAGGAAGGCAGAGTAGCACAGGCAGTTAAACAATATTATGACTGCTTTCCTCAATATCCACATTTCTCAGTACTTCCAATATTTAGTGTCTTTTGTACCCCAAGAATTGTCTGGCATGGGAGACCCTACCAGCGGCACAAACCACCACCAGCATAGCTCTCAACCTCATGAGGGCATGCAAGCTTCTCCCCCACGACAAGGGGGGTCAGTCTCGAGGAAAAAAAGACAACGCAGAAAGAGCCGTTCCTTACCAATATCACCTAAAGAGACATTCCGCTGTGCCTTTTGTGACCGGACCTGCCTATCCCACATAGGCCTTTTTAGCCACCAGCACGCTTGCAGCAAGCGTGGGTAGTGCCCTTCCCAAATCTTCGTTCACGAAGCCTAGCCATGATGACGACACAGTATTACCTACAAGCCAAAATGAACCCAGAGTACAAAACACTATATTTGAAATCTAGTACAGTTATTTATGAAAGATGTAAATTACATTTTGCCAGCTTCATACAACTGCATTAGACTTTTTTCCACTATACTGTTGTTGAGGAACACAACACATTATTTTGGCTTCTACCAGGATGACCTTAACGCACAGTAGCCCACCCGCAGGACAAAGCCTGAAATAACCACTGAACTCACTGCACACGCATCTGTATCAGTTCTTCCTCAATGCAGAAGAATCTCTGCATGTACTAGAATACCTCTCTTATACATGATATTGGCGTGCCAATTTTCCCCAAGTTTTACTTAATTGTATACATAATATTTTAACCTGAACACTTCCGTATTTCTTATGTTTCAAAAATTACAGCTGACCTAAGTCTATGCTAACATACAGTTTTTCTGTGTTTTGTTTTCCTTAAGCTTCATTTTTCACCCTTGAAAAGACAAAAAGAAAAAAAATCATATGCTACATTTAACAGTCTATTAAGCAACAAAGAGTTTTATTTATAACAAGTTACCGTCAGTGTCTTTGTTTAAATTCAAAAGGACACTTCTATTTTTTTGACTCAGAAACAAAATTTTTGGCGTCAAATGACACACTCAGCCTTGACAAGGACACTTCTTTTCACCCTCTTAAGAAGAAATGCCACTCAATCCCATCCACACGCTGCTAGAAGTAATGTAAGCAACAACATGCACAGCATATCACAATCAAAAATCCTCAGCCTATGGATATCTCCAATAAAGGCTCCACTGTAGAGAGATAGGCCTTGAATGTATGCACGCTGCCTTACACAGTATCTGTGACCGTAGGCATGGTCCTCGAGTCGATGACTGAGGGCAAATTAGGTAGGCAATTTTTATTACTAATGTAAAGTTACTATTTTCCAATCCACAGATTGTCAGCCTACTGAGCACAAATGCAGTTGAAGGAAAACTGTGACAATGACCATTTATCAAAACTTTGTCCACTTTAAAGCAATACTTAATAGATAAATGTATTTCAAAGTATTTGAAATTTATGATTTATGTAGAAAGCAAGAGTAGTTGAAATTTATGATTGATGTAGTAAGCCTATATTCTAATGTTGTTCTTTAGTGTAAATAGTAGAATGATTTTCATATACTTTTTTCGTAAAGACATTGCAAATTAGTAACAGTAAAACTGTACAAAAACAACCTTAACACAGGTTTCTAGTGGGGTAATGGAGGTATTC